>JAIUZE010006415.1:0-95989 GCA_022085475.1 Heliosperma pusillum | reverse complement strand
ATGGATAGAAAATAACAATCAAATGGAAAACATAAAGACATAAAAGCAAAGGATAAAGCAGGAATACCTAGGTGACGATCAATAATGAAAGTGATAACAATAATAGAAATCCCTTGCATAGAATAATCGTTCCTTGAATTACAACACTTGAACCCAACAAAGTAGATTACAAAGATTTAAATTCTTATTGATCTAAGCTAAGATTCTAATGTAGAAAGGACAGAAATAAACTAAGAACTAAAGATGAAAAAGAAGAAGAAAATGAGAGAAGGGAGGCTAGTTCTCCCTCCTCCTAATCTAAAGAGAAATGTAAGAAGAGAAGAGATTATTGTAAAGAGGATATGTTAGATGTGTTGAGAAGAGTGGCTGGAGCATCCTTTATATAGCATTAGGGTTTCGTGGGGAAGGGGTCGAGCATTGAACATATAGGACAAAAGGAGGAAGTTGAAGCAATTTGCTCGAAGCAGCAGGGATACCCGATCGGGTAAGTTGCATTCTAGAAGCTTTAACTCTCGTTTCATCTCCCCTTGCATATGACTTGACTTCTATCATCCCCCTTGACCTCTTGAGTCGGGTTTGTTGATAGGGTTTGATGTAAAGCGATGAATTCTTCGCCTAACTGATTGATCTTCCGACAACTGCGACATCGTCTTTACTCCTTCTCTCTTTTGAATTAGTGAACCTTCTTGAAATGCCTTTCAATTGGTCAAGCTTGCTTCTTCAAATCGTCGGGTTCTAGGCAAACGCTTGGGAATATAGAAAAAGGGCGTAGATACGTCACTTTCCCTACAAAACAGGTTAGAACATAGGAATTCGCATAGAAGACGATATTAGCTCATAAAATGGCTTAACAAAGCACAAATGACATACAAACCAAGCTAAATTGGGGGTTAAAATCATACAAATATTCACTTATCAAGCCGGCAAAATATTCTTTTGAAAGTCTTACTTACGTTTTCATTTATAGTATTTCCCATGGTCCGTTTATCGTATAAATTTACGTAATGACTTTAAATATTAATGTTTTGAATATATGATATTCCGTTCGCTTGTATCGCATGTCTTGTGACGGTTTTTGATATGTCCCACTTTGAGTCGGTTTTACACATGTTACGGTTTGAGCCCTATTTGTTATGTGCTTTGTACTCTCATTCCCCTGGCTACCTCTATGTTCGTAAGGCTGGAATGTCGGAACGACGAGTGTATCCTTACTGCTTAATTGCATGTGTTAGTGGGCCTATGACGACGTTGTTGGGAGGCGAACGCTTTGCGTTGATCGACCCGCGCGTCAAATGTTGTATACTTGCGAGGTGGTGTCATTGCATGTAGCGTACCGCTTGTTATGATGCTTTTGCTCTTTTTTGGCTCTTTCGTGAAGGTTGACCGAATTTGGGGTACTCGGCTTCCATGTATGACCGAGTCTTAGATGCGAAATGTCATCGCATGTCGAATCGGAAAATGTTTATTCCGAGAGTCTAGCCAGGTTTAGACTAGGACCGTATTATGATCGTCGTCCTACCGGGAGGAAATTAGTCTACATATACGAAATGTTGAATCGTGTATGCGTTCAGGGAAATGTCATCCCGTGGATGCGATTTTAATCATTCTTGCCATGTACACGGTGCTATTGCGTGTCATTTACCGTGAGAGATATTGTCAACGTAATTGTACGTTTAGATGGATGATTTTGTTAATTGTGATCATTTGATGACTTGGCATGGTTTGTTTGTCGAGTCTCAATCTTATCAAACTTATGCCGCTAACGGTGAGATACAAGCCCTAGTGAGTGTATGGTTGCCTAAGAGTGTCATCCCCGAGTCTATCTATAGTATGATGGTTACGGATTTGTACTTCATGTAACGATATCTTTACATATTTAATTGCCTATTTATTCTTCTCGTATTTCACATGTATATTTATATATGCATGCTTCTACTTTCGTATTACCGTTTAAGTATGTTTATTGTGATATGGCTGGGAGAACCCGGAGTTACTCCCCACTGACTGTGGCGTTCATGTTTTTCTTGGATGAACAAGTTGCTTGATTGGATGGATTTTTGCTTATAGTATTTTGGGTTCAGGTGTGAGCTAGCGGGCGTTGGCCTGGATGAACCACCTCTAGACGATATTTAGCTAGTTGCTAATAACTTTGATACTTGATCACATTTTGAGAGACTCTGTCTCTTGTAGTATATTCTACTTTGGTTTGTAATTATTTGACATTCCTCGTATTTTTATCTTAGCATGTAAAAAGTTTTAAAAACACCGTATTTTCCGCTATATAAATCACATGCTAGTTATGTTTTATTTCCGCATTCTCGAGGATTGTCACACTAAGGGACTTTAAACGACCGTCCTCGATGGTCGACAGACCTTAAAATGTTGACGACAATAGGTCCTTGGTTCAGACCCCTTGAAACTCCCCGCGTCGCCATAGTCGTCAGGTTGTAATCTTCGATTGACCTGATGGCTATACGTTGACCTTTCTGTTGTCCAAGCCTTAGTAAAGTGGGGGCTCTGTATATACCTCGGTTCTACACCTTCTGCCAACCACCCGGTGATGATTGGGCCGCATGTTTGTTCTGCGAAACGGTTTATAACAGTTCATAAGTTTATCGTCAAGTGATAGCTTAAATTCTTATGTCTACCCCTTGGTCGTCATCTACGTGCCAATACGGTCGTTTTGACAGTCATTAGAATTTATTTGGAGTCCGGGTAAAAAACTGCTTCATTTTCTATAAACCGTCTTTTAAAACTGAGTCTGAACGCTCGAGAATATTCCGGATATTTTAATATTTCAAAACTTATATTTCTTGGTAAAATATATCCGTATTTTATTTAGAAAAAATTCGAAATCTACCGCATTTCTACAAAAGAAAAGCGGAAATCTTTCTTTTAAAGTAGGAAACTGCTTGGAAAATGACGCAGCAGGTGCTGCGCCTCTTCCCCAGCTTGTTTTTCCTGTTTCCGGAATATTTTATTAATTTCTTTCCGTGTTCGAGTTATTCCAACACTCTTTGGATTTATCCCTATAAAAGGAGACTAGGAGAGGTTCGTGCTCACTTTCAAGGGACGTGAGTGTTCCGCCTCTTCTCATCTCTATTTGCATTCTAGACCTTGCTCTAAGCATTTTGACATCTACGTGCTTGATCAATCGTTCACGTAAGCTCAGATCTTTCTGGGTTCCCATCACGTTTTGCATTGACCTACCAATTTGACCATTACACTTAATCAATCTTTTAATTAACCTTTTTGATCCTCTAACGCTCTAACGAGGGCACTTTCTTTACATTCGAGTTGAGCTATCATTAAAACGCAACTTAGTTAATCTCGTTTCGTCCACTTGTAAGTCTGACGGTGTAATATTCTCATCTTTTATTTTGTATTTTTTTATCATGTAAGTTTCATATCAGATTTACGCTCAAATCTTTTCAAAACCATTATTGTTTCCTATAAATCGTCTTTTAAACTAATTTCATATTTAGATAGTTTGTCTTGACTTAGATCCCTAATAATCAATATTAGTGGGTTTTTGTCGTCTTTTAAATCAAATCCAGTCTTTTAGGGTTAAATCTATTCCTATCTAGTCTCTAGATCCGTCTTTGATATAATTTATTGTATGATTAATCAATTAACTCACTTCAATTCGACTTGTAGATCCGTAATAAACCGTAAATTCACCAACGAACGCTAACTGAGTGCGATTCTGACTTCACAGCCAGAAACCAACTGAGGAACAGACGCACAGAGTGGTGCACCTCTTCCAGAGGACCCACTGCTGCGCCTATTCCGAGCTGGTTTCTGTCCCCGAACTTCGTGATTCGCTTCGACGTAGCCTTAATTATTTAATAATCGACTATTGACCCTAATATCGCTGCTAATCTGTTCGTTTTAATTCTCTTATTCTCTTTTATTCAAAGTCACCTTTTGAGTATATTTACGACATAGATCCCGAGATCTGTTGTAATCTGTTGTAATTTATTGTATTTTATTCAATGATTGTAAATTCTATGATTAATTGCCTTTCTCACATGTAATCAATCCTAAATTCCTTTTTCGACTCAATTGATAGCTAAATTATATGTTCAGCGACATAGTCTAAGCTCCCATGCTAGGATTAAATTTGGATATTGCATTGCATGCATATAAACGACTACATATCGAGTACAGAAGAGTTTCCCTAACCATTAGTATAGGCCGCTATCGAGGCGGGCAGAATTAGGTGTTTGATTATACCCTCACCCCTTACTCCAGATCTCCGTGAACATCCGTGTTCATTGGCATCCACGAGAGTCATTCTAGACATAGAATGTTAAGGGTAACGAGTTATTGGTGTTCATGTCATTACTTTGTGTCTTGACATGGCATAAAGTATTCGAACGGTTCCAACTTCCCACAAAATTTGGTGGCGACTCCACAAATGCGTATTTCTACGATTGTCCTCCATCTGTGGTTCCTTGTTCACCACAGTTTGGAAAGGATCGTGAATCCGTGTATCACACTTATCCTAGAGGATCAACCTAGTTTTCTTACCTTGTCAAAAAAAAAAATACCATGACAAAGGTAAAGAGAGTTGCAAGTTCTTCGTAAACGACATTCCGTTTGCGTCTCAGCCTAAGACTAAGACCAAAGAGACTCCTAGCTTGACGGACTCATTAGTGACTAACGTGTGTAAGAGGTTGGGTCCAAAATAAGGTTCAAGATCGATCCTTGAACGAAGATTTGGTCCTCTCTTGAGTGCAAAAGAAAGATTCGGATCTAGGGAACAAATGACAATTCCAACAAAGAAGCGTGCAAGACGGGGTGTGACTCCAACACCTCCTTAAAGGTGTGGGCCACGCGATCCAAAAGACAAATATGGATAGGAGCGTTTGATTACTATTTATTATTACTACTCTTTATTGTCAGTTTTGTTATTATTTTCTTTTCAAGAATGTTTAAAATGGGCATCGACCAACTCCAATAAATAAAATTCTTCATCATTTTTGTTGATAAATGTGTCGGTTGTACTCTTTTAAATAGGTTCCTACGTATCTATTTTGAAAAGAATCAAACTGACTCTGTAGTTCCACAAATTTCATTGTATATTCGAAAAAAGAAAAGATGCGATGTAAATTACAACGCAATGTAGCGCAGCAAAGTTCTACGGTATAGACTTTCCTAAGATTAACAATTCAATAAATTTTATTTATGATATTGAGAACGAGTCTAAGAATTATATGTCTTCAACTGTTCAAATTCGGTGGACTTGTGAAGTCTTTTCAATCCAAATCAGCTATTTTGACTACCCTAACATTATCTTCTTTACCAAGTAAAAATCTACCCAATTTGGTTTGAATTTACCCCTCGGGTCAACAGGTAATAAACCATGAACTAACGTGAGCACCAAGTCACCCTCTTATATTCATTGAGGCTTCACGTTCTAGTTAAATACTCTTTCTATCCTTTTCTGATAAAGTTGTACATTATGCAATGCATTTAAAAGTCGCTCATCGAGCGTGACTAACAAATCGTACCAATCTTGAACCCAAACGTCTTCTGGAACTTGGCTCTCAAGTAGGATTCTCAAAGATGGTATTTCTAACTCCACATGTTGAACTGCTTCCATTCCGAACGTCAAGTAGTATGGAGTTGCACCGGTGGCAGTTCTGATAGGTGTTTAGTATCCCCATAATGCTAAAGGTATTTTTTCAGGCCATTCTCGATAGTTTATCGGTCATCTTTTTAAGAATAACCGTAATTGTCTTATTATCTTATTGTCTGCGATAGGATGAAGACGTGTGACGCTTTATTTTGTACTTTTCAAGTAAGGCGGCAGTTTTAGCTTGGAAATGGGTTCCGTGATCGCTGATCAGCTTATGAATTACTCCATATCGACATATGATCTTGCTATGGATGAACTTGGCTACCTAATTCGCATTAAGTAGCAAACTAGCTAAACAACGAAAAATTTAAAGTCAACGAAATGTTGGAGCTAGTGTCCTCCACATTTAGTGTGATAACGTGTATAAATCTCTCACAGGTTCACAGGGTATACTTAGTATTCTTATCAGTTGATTAACGTTTATCGATAACGGTTGGCTTGCTAAAAGTTTGACGTTATTGTCATTTTAATGGCGGTGATCAACTGGTCCCTAAAAGTCACACGTAAAGGATTTGTTTGAGAGATATGATTATATGAAAAATATGATCATATTGATGCCTTATATGACTAAAAGGTTAGTCGATGGATGTGACAACCCTCGCGAATGCGGAAATAAAACATAACAAGCATGTGATTTATATAGCGGAAAATACGGTGTTTTTAAAACTTTTTACATGCAAGATAGAAATACGAGGAATGTCAAAAAAATACAAACTAAAATAGAATTTACTACAAAGAGACGTAGTCTCTCAAAATGTTACCAATATCAAAGTTATTAGAAACTAGCTAAACAACGTCTAGAGGTGTTTCATCCAGGCCAACGCCCGCTAGCTCACACCCGAACCCAAAAATACCACAAGCAAAAAGCCATCCAAGCAAGCAACCTGTTCATCCATGAAAAACATGAACGCCACAATCAGTGGGGAGTAACTCGGGTTCTCCCAGCCATATCACATTAAACGTACATAAACGGAAATACAATAGTAGAAGCATGCATATATAGATATACATGTGAAATACGAGAAGGATAAATAGGCAATTCAATAAATAAGATATCGGTACATGAAGTACAAATCCGTAACCATCATGCTATAGATAGACTCGGGGAAGACACTCTTAGGCAACTATACACTCACTAGGGCTTGCATCTCACCGTTAGTGGCATACACTTGATAAGATAGAACTCGACATATGAACTGTACGCATCAGATTAGAAATAGACTCGGGGAAGACACTCTTAGGCAACCATACACTCACTAGGCTTGCATCTCACCGTTAGCGGCATAAGTTTGATAAGATTTAGACTCGACAAACAAACCATGCCAAGTCATCCAATGATCACAAATAATCAATCACATAATCATCCATTCAAACGTACAATACGTTGACGACATCTCTCACGGTAAATGACACGCACTAGCACCGTGTACATGCAAGTATGATTAAAAGGCATCCACGGGATAAATCATTGCCCTGAACGCATACACGAATCAATTCATTTCGTATATGTAGACTAATTTCCTCCTGGTAGAACGACGATAATAATACGGTCCTAGTCTAAATCTGGCCAGACTCCCGGAATCACATTTTCCGATTCGACATGCGATAACATTTCGCATCCAAGACTCAGTCAATCATAGACCCCGAGTACCCCAAATTCGGTCAACCTTCACGAAAGAGGCGGAAAAGAGCACAAGCCTCATAACAAGCGGTACGCTACATGCAAATGACACCATCTCGCAAGTATACAACATTTGACGGCCGGGTCGATCAACGCAAAGCGTTCGCCTCCTAACAACGTCTTCATATGCCCACAAACACATGCAATCAAGCAGTAAGGATACACTCCCCGTTCCGCCAATCCAGCCTTACGAACGTGGAGATAGCCAAGGGAATGAGAGTACAACGCACATAGAAAATTAGTGCTCAAACCGTAACATTTGTAAAACCGACTCAAAGTGGGACATATCAAAAAAACGTCACAAAACATGCGATACAAGCGAAGGGATTATCATATAGTCGAAACAATTATATTTAAAGTAAACTTTTAGAGTCAAACCCGGAAGTTAACAAAAGTCAAAGTCAAACCCGAGACCCGAGACCCAAACCCGACAATTGGAGTGGGCTACAAACAAATCATCAATGCAAGAATACCAAGTCCAAAGGGTCATGGAAAGTCAAGGCGGGACTAGAATTCAAAGGGTCGACTTTGGGAAAAACTTGCAGCAAGAAACACTGCCAGCGTCCCACGACGCTGCCAGCGTCCTGGTCTCAGGCACGCAATTCTTCATTTTTCGACTTGTAATCGACATACAACAAGCATCATTTATCATCACAAACCATCAATTCTCATATCAATTATCAACTAACAACAACCATCATCAACAACACAATTCCTATGATTACTAATCCTATTCTAAATACGATTACTAACATAGAAAACACATAAAACACGTAAATGATATCGAGTAACCCTTCACCGTTACCTTTTCGCGTCTTCAATCGATTTCTAAGTCCTCCTCCACTAGATAGTAATCCTTATCGGGGTCTTGGAGGTCTCCACCTAAACAAAGACGACAAAAGATGAATATAATTCACCTTTGAGAAAGACGGATAAATTGAAAAGCGAGAAAGACGGTAATTTTATTACCAATACGGATAGAGGACGATGAGAGGGAAAGAATAAGATGAACTTTAGTGAATTTGAGCGAGAAACGAAGGAGTAGAATCGATATTAAATTGGAGCAAATATGGAGGTTAGGGTTTTTGGTGTTTACTTGGTGTGGAAGAAGAGGATTGAATGTGAGGGTGAGTTAGGGTTATGAGGGAGTATGGAGGAGTAAGTGGAAAACATATGGGAAAAGCCCAAAAACGTCTTAAGACGTAACTTACTCGAAATCTCGCATAAAGTCCAAAAACGAACTCGGAAATTCTAAATTAGACACGGAAAATTTAATTCTAAACTAAAACTAAATTTCGCTGAAAAGTATCCGTATAATATTTTTAAATTACAAATAGGGTACATTTGCGGGTGTTACAATCACCCCACCTTTTAAAAAGTTTCGTCCTCGAAACTTGAGAGTAGAAAACAAAAGTATCAAGGACAAGAATCGGTTTTCAAAATTAATACGAAAACTTTTATAAGGGGAAAATTTATGAAACGAGGTTCATCTCGAAAATGGTTTAAGGATATTTTCACAAGTGCGAAACTTTATTTACGGATCGCAGGAGTGCCCGTCGCGAACGAGTACTCTAGTTATCCAAATCAAATTAATGTCGAAATAGTGAAATCAAAATTCAAAACAAACGTTAGTAAGTGCAGGACTAGTCACCAGACGTCTCCAATAACAAGTCCAAACATCCAACCAAACGCAAAATCCAAGTATAAAAGCAAAAGAAATCTATTTTCTCCAAAACGAGGGTACAAAATCAATCTTTAGACTTCTTTAAAAAGTTAAATTAAAAATACGATATGAAGATTTGAAGGTTTTCTCAAAGATAAAATCAAAATAAGAAGACATTACACGTACATAGAGCGACTCGAACATCGAAATCACAAATCGCGATACTAAGAGGTACGTCCAACGAGCAAAATGGACCAAAAAGGGGAAGGATTGAAGAGTAGCAAATTTAGCAAGGATCAATTTGAGGGAAAAGAGAGGGATGAACTCCAAACGTATCTTTCATCTATGATAATTCAAACGTCGCTCGCAACTCGACATCATTAACTTCACGAACAAACTAGTCCTCAAGAGAGTGTAATTTTTCCTCAACATTTTCGATCATTAGATTCCTCAAAAATATTTCATAATCATGAAACTTCGAGCAACAAATCCCAATTATTCAAATCCAATGTATTTACCTAAGTCCATCGGCACGGTAGACTCCACAACTAACAATCCACAACAAAAATTCATTACGTACTCTAACCTTCTTAGTTCCATCGAAACTCTTATTAGCAACCGCCAACAAAATATTTATGTCTAGGGAAACATGATCGTTAACAACCACAAGGTAAAAGAGACTTACCACGAAATCCTTTAATCCAATTCATTCCAAAAACTCATTATCCTAAATCATTAACAATGAACCTCCTCATCTTCAAAAGTTAAATCACAAAACCTCAAGAGAGATTAGTCACAAATCTCAATCACTTATATTTTGCCAATCACGGGGAAATGCGACCGTTAATCAAATTATTTAGTTCATTAACTCAAGATACATCGGTCTTTGCTTATGATAATATTCCTCAAGTTTGGTCATCCAATCCAAATTCCAAAAAGTAATTGATCGGTTCTGTCGCGGTCCCGAAACAAAAATAATTTACCCAGACTAAGCTAACAACATAAGGAATTTAATTAGGGAAGTAGGGTGTCGATCCTTATGGAGTACGTGTTACTTATGAATTGATATGGATTGGTTTTCATTTAGAATCGAGTCACTTGAGTTGGTTGTCTAAACTATTAACATAAAATAAAATGACAAGTATATAAATGACGATATGTAAAGGACAAATATGAAAATTGCAAAACAAAAAACCCAGAACAGAGGACTTACCCGATCGGGTTGTCACGTACCCGATCGGGGAAACCCTCTGATCTGTATATCAACAACTAAATTCTATCTAAAGACGATATTTAAATAACAATAATAAAAGTCTATCTAACTAAACTAATAAACTAGAGAATAACAATAATATAAACTATCTAGGAACGGAAATAAAAAGACGATAAAATAAACTATCTAGATGACAATGTAATAAACTATCTAAGAATAGAAATAAAATGAAGATAAAGTAAACTAACTAAACAACAATAAAATAAACTATCTAAAACGGTAAAGTAAACTATTTAATCAAATTGAAATAGCGAAAGAGAAATACATGTAAAACTATTTAAAAGTCTCATAGATACCAATATTAGAATTACTATGATTGTCTAGGCCTTGTAGCGGTATATTCCTTCCGGATTCGTACCGACCTTTTAGTGGGTCCTAACGTCCTTTCAACATGGTTAAGTCACTAAACCCTATTGATAGTCCTAATTCCTATCTCAACTCTTGTTATAAAGATAGAAATGACTAATACAAACAATTGCTTATGGCCACTAAACAAAGTTATAGAATTTGACACGACCAAAGGAAGAAACAATTTAGATGGTTCAATTGGTAACTACTCTTCTTTTAATTCATTCAACTCGTAAATCATTTCAAATATTACAACTCTATTTATTTTATTTACACAATGATAATTTTACAATATTAGAATTAATCTAATTTATATGATTATGTGATTATGTAAATTAGCAAGAAAAAGATGTACCAAATTAAATTATGAAATATAAATACCAAAGTGATTATGGTGATTATGTTAACAATGATTCTAATAGCAATTTTTAGGATTATATGATTAGGTAAATTAAAATGTGACATGTTAAATAATATTTTGGTTTTTACTAGATTAATTTTAGATTGATTTCCTAATAACAACAACATTATGAAAATGATACTAGTGAGATTATAATTCATGGTGATTAAAATTGCATAAGTAAATCAAGATTAGAGAATTACCGATATGGAATATGAGTATATAAGAATGAAAGTAAGAACAAATATCCAATAACAAAAGCTAAGTAAACACTAGAGAAATACTAACAAAACTATAAAAACTTGTAAGAAAGTGTGCTAAAAGATATGTAAGATGATAATAGATAATTGGATTATTGTTGGATAAAAGATAATTGGATGCTTGGATGATCATTGGCTTTTATAAGGCTGCATGGCTGCTGATCCTTCGTACAAATTCGTACCCTAGTCAAAGCATTAAACCACCCATTTAAGCTCGGATTGAAGAAGAGCCAAGTAACGTCTTCTTGCAGAAATACCCGATCGGGTATTAAGCAATCCGATCGGGTTTTTGTGTAATTGGAATTTTCCGTCTTTTCATCTTAGGCACGGAATCCTATGCCTTAGTCTTTGGTCAATGCACTACGGAATTGGGCTTGGGCTGATCTTCTCTTGACTTGGGTTGAGGTTTCCTCTTAAAGTTCAAAGCCAAAATCCAAATTGAGTCCATTCAAGGAAAGATGTAGCGGAATCGTAATCAAATCGTAAAATGGCTATCATCAATTCCTTGGAAACTCGTATCCTAGTGTCTTTGCTCCATAAAGTAGGAAAATATAGCAAAACCGCTTCATTTCCTATAAAACGAGTCAAAACACGCAAAACAACTAGAATAGCAATATTAGCTCGTTAATCACTTAACAAAGTGCATAAATCGTATAGAAATCGAGCTAAAACGGGGGATAAATCAATACAAAATATCACTTATCAAACTCCCCCAAGCTAAACCCTTGCTTGTCCTCAAGCAAATATAACAATCATAACTAGGACAAGGGTAGCTAACAATGATCAATCTATCATACAAATCTCAAAAAGTAAGCTCTTAATAAGTAGATGAATCATAAGCCCGCAGCAACAAGGGCGAAGGAAAGTGCGAATCATGGTTGAGATTTACATAACGACGCAGCATAGAAAATATTCTTTGGACCTTTTCAGCTCTTGCATGATCTTTTTGACAATGGACTCTCACGGTACACTCATCACTCAAATTTTTGTAAAATAGGAAATATTGGTTCAAATTTAAAGTGACACTCACCTATCTACAACTTATAAGAATGTGCCCGCAGTCTAGTATGGTAGACAATCCAAAATCATTAAGTAAAACTAATCATGATCAAATTATAATGTAAGAAGCACTAGTAAAGTAAAGAAGAGGCTTGGGAAATTTGGGTAAGAAAGTGGACAAATGAATTTGGTCATGTGGACCTTAAAGTCAAGCTAGTAATAACCAAATGTGTAGTGGATACTCAATCCAAATCATACCAATTCCCATCAACAAAAGTCAAAGCCAAAAGCAGCATACTGGCTTATTAAACATGACAAACCAAATTACGACTTCCCATAATTTTCTTTCTTTCTTTTCATTTCATGGAAGTGTTTTTCCTCTTTTTCTTTTTTTTTCTTTTTTTTTCTCTTTTTTTTCCCCGAGCTTTTCTTTTTCATTTTTCATTTTTCATAATTTTTCAAAGCTCTTTTTTTTTCCTTTTTCTCTTTCACATCAAAACCCGGGAATCAGTAATCCCGAGACAAGATCTCACCAAATGGTGGCATTATCAGAACATCGCAAAAACATAGAACACCCCTACACATATAGTTGGTTACTAGCTCAACAAGGGTAGGCGAAATTTTAATGTAGCTAGAGAAAGAAGGGTGTTTTTGCGAAAGGTGAACAAGAGATTGAATGGCTTCAAAATGTAGATCATGACAGTAATACTTATAGAAAATGGAATAAAAACCATACTTATGCGTTTTGATGTAACACAGACTATAAGGAGAAACTACTCACTCCTAAACTGGGATCGGGTTCAGATGTACCGACCACTGGAGGCTCTACCTTACAATATGAGTAGCTTGCCAAAGTCAAGATCAAGCTTAATTAAGTCCAAATGCAATTTCTACCTACTGTGTACAAGACATCCCCATGAATGCACAATTCCTCATAATATAACGAAACATCAGCTTATAAAAACTATAAAATGAGAAATGTAAGATGGAAATGATCTTTTCTTTTTGCGTTTTTGATTTTTTTCGATTTTTTATTTATTTATAAAAAACTTAAAAGAAACTAAGAAAATTAAAAGCAATCTAACTAAAACGAAAACTAAAAATCTAAATGCAATCCTAAATGCAGTTCCTAAATGCAAATCCTCCTCCAAGCTAAAACTTCACATTGTCCTCAATGTGCATGCAATTATAACAGAAACAAACCGAGAAACGGCTAATAGCACATGGAACAGAGAAACGATATGAAATTCTAATGGGAAAAGGGCTTAAAAAGAAAACTAAAAATATGAAAAATAAAGAAAAGAAATAAAATTCTTACAAAATGGCTAGCCTCCCCCAAGCTAGTACGAACAAGGGGAGCTCATCATCAAATCACAAAGGCCACCAGCCACGGCCTCTCCTCTCAGAAGGAGGTGGCTCGGGTGCAGATCCAGAAGCATCTGCATAGTAGGTATCATCTGCAGAATGATAACTACCACGAGAAGGAAAGATCCCGGTTGGGTTGCTGGCTCCAAAGGTCTGATATTCTTCCACCTGGTGATCAGGAAAATCACCTCTATACCCTCCAAACCTCTCGACGCCATAGTCGGTTCCACAATAATCAGGTCCAGTTCGCGGCACACCTGCACCATAAGCAGGAAGCAGCACCATACCTCCCTTCGGGCCAAGTAGAAAAAGACGGGTGGGGGCCCTCGGGTCTAATCACACCTTGCCTTGCAAAGTGGTCATATATGGGGTGCAAAGCAAGCTGTTGGTCGGACTGAATTCTATTAACGGACAGAGTTAAAGCTTCAAACATGGCGGTCACATGGCCCGCAACATGGGTCGAGTGAGAGGATGATCCAACCTCAGGGCGGCTGGATCTAAACTGAACAGGGGGTCAATGGGAGTAATATCCCCAACAGGAAGGTAGTAAGTAGGTCGGGGTAAGATAGCCTCACCCTCTTGAAGTTGAGGACGCTGCCGAAGAAATGGAATTTGCTCTACCTCGGTGGTCAACTTGACCGAGTCACGGCCAGCAATCCTCCAAATCATATGGGGGTGAGAAGCACGAAACCAGTTGAGCTGAACAAAGTAATCATAATCCAACCCATTTCCCATCTCGGTGGGAGGTGTAGTCAATGCCTGAAGGTCGGTGGTGGCTTGGTTAAAGCCACAAACTCGCATAACTAGGTGAGTAATAAGACCTCCATAGACAATGGCTGTGTTCTTAGGATTAATAGCTTTGGTCAACTGAACAGCAAAATGATACGGTACACTAACAGACCATGGTTCATCACCATCCACATTCAAAAATCCTCCTAACATTTCTAACTCTACTCGTCTCACCAAATGAGGTTCAGCACGACCCAAAAAGGTCCATCCCATGAATCTTTGCCAGATTCTAATGGCGGGATGATGGATATGTTGGTGTGGGACATGGTCCCAACGGGAGACGGGGTAAGTCGAAATAGCACTCCAAAGCAGGCTAACATCAAAGCCTTCCGGAGGTGAGATAACAGTGTTTTCAGTGGTGAGACCAAAATAACTAGCAAAGCTCTCTAAGTTCATATTATAATCATCATTAAACAAGCGAAACCGAACTTGAGGCATAGTGTTTCTATTTCTAGACCGATGCAACTCGAATGAGCTCAAAAATTCATGAGTTAATTGGGGGTAGGTCTCATAGCTAAAGTTCATGCTAGCAGTCATACTTAGACCCCTAAATAACACTTTAACATGCTCAAGAAGTTTCATATGCCTTAAAGAAGAAACATTGAGGAACTTGCTAGCCCTCATACCTTTGCTTTTAAGAACGCACCATTTTTGCCATTGCTCATGTGAACTAAACTCTACATCCGGGAAGCTAGGATCATGCATAGCATTCCCTTGACTTTCGGGTTGTTCATTAGCTTCAAGCATTTCAATATCCTCCTCTTGTGCTCTACTACTCTCTCCTTGAGTGGAGGTTCATGCCCTCTTTGATTTCCTTAGTGTAGGTGCCATTTTCTATAAATAACTAGTATTAAAAACACCTCATTTATAAATATAAGTGAATAGCATAAGTGTTATAATACTAAGCTTTAAGCACAAATTCAAGTATAGTGACCTTAGTAAAACATTGTCATGCTATCTTTTAAGCACAAATGAATGTTATAAGCATAGCAATATGTCAATTAGGTGAGCAACATATACTTGAATCATGAATTTGACTATTACCTAAGGGTACCAATGCTAACTTAACATGACAAGATCATAAGTGCATAGTATAAAGCATGAATTCAAGCATCATACTACCACTTAAGGATAAGTTGTTAACATATAGCAAAGATGAGTATCCTAATTAGCTAATGGGCATCCAAATCAAAGTAATCATCCTAATTAATCACTAAAATTCACTCTATAGCATGTAAGAATCATTAGAAATCCAATTTAAACAAGTTTTGTAATCAAAATCAAGAACCCCCAAATTTGAGTTAGGGTATGTTCATGTTGGATTTCTGAAAAATATAGAGAGATTGAAGTAACTATAGTTGAAATAACTTACTTGATGATGCTTAGAAATTGCTCTTGATGAACTATAGGAACAAATTTTGCAAGAATAGACCAAGAATTGAGGGTTTTGAGAAAATTTTAGCTTTGAGATTGAAGAACACGGGTATAAGGTAGCAAGCAAAAGGGTAGCAAATGGGTTTTATAGAAGAAAATAGAGTAAAACACGAAACAGACCATTTACCCGATCGGGTAGACATGGATCCGATCGGGTAAGTTCGCTGATCCGGATTTTGTGTCATTTTTCTTTGCCACTTGCTCTTACCTTTTGGCTATGTCCTTGAACATATTTACTAACCTTAGTAATCTTGACAACTTGTGCCAAGGATAGCTTCGTCTTGTCTCAATAGGTCCTCCGATTCTAAGTACGAAAATCTATTGACGAAATATGCATAATAACAAGTAAAACGAAGAAAGTGTTCCTAACTATTACAACATAAAATCCAAAAATATAGAGTCCAAATAAAATAGTCCAAAATAAAAATCATTGTCTAATATATAAAAGAAAAATTGCATAAAGAAGAAAGAAAAGAAAAAGACGGGTTGCCTCCCGACAAGCGCATTTTTGAGTCATGCTAGACTTTGTTGTTCTATCCCCCCTTAAGCCTTATGAAGGGATTTTAGCTCCTAGTAGCTGGATTCGTCCTTGAGTTTCCACGTTTACCTTTTTACCAACACCCATGGCAATCTCATTCTTCATCCTTGATGGAGTTCTCACCCTTCCCAAAAGGATTTTCGAAAGGTTTGTCACCGATTGTGACTACCAATGGTTCTTCACTCTCTTGGGAGGTTTGGCTAGAACTTGATAGGGTCAACTCATCTACTCTCTTTTGAAGAGACAAGATGGTCGAAGTAAGGGAGCCTAAGGCAGAACACTTGGATTCTTGGGCTTGACATACTTCTCTCAACTTGTCATTTACTAAACCGTTTTGAAAAGATGAGTATTGTGGTGTATGAGTAGATTGGGCTTGATAAACTCGTGGGTGAAAAGGGTTTAAGGTTGTGAGTTTGTTCCCACATCGTTGAGGTATATGCCCTATCCCACCACAAAGTTCACATGGTGTTGTAATTGAGGTAAATGGGTGAAAAACTTTGGGGCGATATGAAGTGCACTTTGGGGTGGTTTCGTTGGATTGACTAGGACAAGCTAAGGAAATTGTAGTGTCAACTTCATTTGAAGTTTCCACTCGACTCTTCTTTCGCTCTCCCCCATTGGGTTGTGAACCTTCCCCTCTTTCTTTTTGTGATTTGGTTGATAGGTTTGACAAATTGCTTATGAACCTACAGTGAAAAGCGATGACAATCTCTTCCCACTGCATAGGTCTAGTGGCTTCCTTTAAGCGACGGGTGAACCACCATTTGGCTTCTCCCTTTAGTGATAAAGGAAAAAGTGTTTCTCTAATTTCGTTTTGGGTGATTCCCTCCCTCACAATGTTTTGACAAAACTCACAAAAGGTTTGAAGATGGTGTGACGGGTTTTCGTTTGGTTTTCCTCTAAATTGGTTACCCTCGATGAGAGCAATCAAAGTCAAATGGACCCTTAGGATCCCACTGGCGAGCTCAAAAACCCGGTACCTTGGATCTTCCCTTGTTAGCACCGTTTTTATCAACCTACAAGAAAAACACAAAAGAGAAAGTTAGTAACGATTTTAGGTACGATTGCACCTAGAAATGGTAGATTAAATAAAAACCAACAATTCATAAATAAACAAAACCGTGCTCCCCGGCAGCGGCGCCAAAATTTGGTCGGTTCTGTCGCGGTCCCGAAACAAAAATAATTTACCCAGACTAAGCTAACAACATAAGGAATGTAATTAGGGAAGTAGGGTGTCGATCCTCAGGGAGTACGTGTTACTTATGAATTGCTATGGATTGGTTTTCATTTAGAATCGAGTCACTTGAGTTGGTTGTCTAAACTATTAACATAAAATAAAATGACAAGTATATAAATGACGATATGTAAAGGACAAATATGAAAATTGCAAAACAAAAAACCCAGAACAGAGGACTTACCTGATCGGGTTGTCACGTACCCGATCGGGGAAACCCTCTGATCTGAATATCAACAACTAAATTCTATCTAAAGACGATATTTAAATAACAATAATGAAAGTCTATCTAACTAAACTAATAAACTAGAGAATAACAATAATATAAACTATCTAGGAACGGAAATAAAAAGATGATAAAATAAACTATCTAGATGACAATGTAATAAACTATCTAAGAATAAAATAAAATGAAGATAAAGTAAACTAACTAAACAACAATAAAATAAACTATCTAAAACGGTAAAGTAAACTATTTAATCAAATTGAAATAGCGAAAGAGAAATACATGTAAAACTATTTAAAAGTCTCATAGATACCAATATTAGAATTACTATGATTGTCTAGGCCTTGTAGCGGTATATTCCTTCCGGATTCGTACCGACCTTTTAGTGGGTCCTAACGTCCTTTCAGCATGGTTAAGTCACTAAACCCTATTGATAGTCCTAATTCCTATCTCAACTCTCGTTATAAAGATAGAAATGACTAATACAAGCAATTGCTTATGGCCACTAAACAAAGTTATAGAATTTGACACGACCAAAGGAAGAAACAATTTAGATGGTTCAATTGGTAACTACTCTTCTTTTAATTCATTCAACTCGTAAATCATTTCAAATATTACAACTCTATTTATTTTATTTACACAATGATAATTTTACAATATTAGAATTAATCTAATTTATATGACTATGTGATTAAGTAAATTAGCAAGAAAAAGATGTACCAAATTAAACTATGAAATATAAATACCAAAGTGATTATGGTGATTATGTTAACAATGATTCTAATAGTAATTTTTAGGATTATATGATTAGGTAAATTAAAATGTGACATGCTAAATAATATTTTGGTTTTTACTAGATTAATTTTAGATTGATTTCCTAATAACAACATTATGAAAATGATACTAGTGAGATTATAATTCATGGTGATTAAAATTGCATAAGTAAATCAAGATTAGAGAATTACCGATATGGAATATGAGTATATAAGAATGAAAGTAAGAACAAATATCCAATAACAAAAGCTAAGTAAACACTAGAGAAATACTAACAAAACTATAAAAACTTGTAAGAAAGTGTGCTAAAAGATATGTAAGATGATAATAGATAATTGGATTATTGTTGGATAAAAGATAATTGGATGCTTGGATGATCATTGGCTTTTATAAGGCTGCATGGCTGCTGATCCTTCGTACAAATTCGTACCCTAGTCAAAGCATTAAACCACCCATTTAAGCTGGGATTGAAGAAGAGCCAAGTAACGTCTTCTTGCAGAAATACCCGATCGGGTATTAAGCAATCCGATCGGGTTTTTGTGTAATTGGAATTTTCCGTCTTTTCATCTTAGGCATGGAATCCTATGCCTTAGTCTTTGGTCAATGAACTACGGAATTGGGCTTGGGCTGATCTTCTCTTGACTTGGGTTGAGGTTTCCTCTTAAAGTTCAAAGCCAAAATCCAAATTGAGTCCATTCGAGGAAAGATGTAGCGGAATCGTAATCAAATCGTAAAATGGCTATCATCAATTCCTTGGAAACTCGTATCCTAGTGTCTTTGCTCCATAAAGTAGGAAAATATAGCAAAACCGCTTCATTTCCTATAAAATGAGTCAAAACACGCAAAACAACTAGAATAACAATATTAGCTCGTTAATCACCTAACAAAGTGCATAAATCGTATAGAAATCGAGCTAAAACGGGGGATAAATCAATACAAAATATCACTTATCAGTAATTATCCTTGTTAGGGTCCAACATTTAAAAACAACAAATTCCCAATTAACATTTAAAGAGATAACTAAAATTCTTAACCACAACAACCAACTATCATTACGTTTATTTCGATCTTCAAAATGATATTGCAACAACAAGTTTCATAGTCTAAAACCACTAGGAGGGGTTCATCCTAAGTTTATCTTCAATCCCTTATAATCATCTAAATATGAAACTAGTTCAATAGGGTGGGTAGGTACCATATTTGAAACTTCTTCAAAACACACCTATTAACTCCTCACAAGAGAGTAGGGAATACGAACATGATACAAGGAACGCTAGAAGGCATCATCAAAAGACTACGATAAGATGGAATTAAAAGACGAAGGCGGAAAAGGAAGACTAGGCTGATCTAAGGAAGTGAACCTACCAGTCACGATCTCCGGGAGGCATCGGCTTCGGCTCGGCTGAGTACATAGCTGGATCCTTTAGTTTTGGCACCGGGTGCGGGAGTCTGACGATCGGGGCACTCACGAACGCGGTGTCCAAGCTTCTTGCAGAAAAAGCAGTAGAGGGGCCTATCATAGCATCCTACTCCAGGGTGAAAGGGTTTCCTACAACCGTGACAAAATCGACTTTGAGCTTGAGCTTGAGGGGGAGCATTGAAACGTCTCTGGTTAGCATAGGCATTAGAAGAAGAAGGAGTGAAAGGTCTTTTGTCATGGAAGTTTGACCTTGAATAGAAAGAGGGAAAAGGAGATGGATTCTTCATCCTCACTCCATCTCTAAAGGCCTTCATGGAGTCCTCGGCCCGAAGGGCATCATCATACAATTCTCCGAAAGATATAGAGCTCCTCCTTACTTTGCTTTGGAGCAAAGCACTAAGCTTATTACGATAGTAAAAAGCTCGATCTTCATCATCCTTGATGAGTCCTGGCGTAAAGTGAGCAAGCTTGTTGAATTGAGTGGTGAAGTCTTGGGTCATCAAATCACCTTGCTTGAAATCGATGAATTCTCTGAGTCTTTGCTGCTTGAGCTCCATGGGGTAAAATTGGTCCTCAACGAGAGACTTGAAATATTCCCAATCGAAATTGATTTCAAGAATAGCGGTGGGATTAGCAATCGACCACCAATAGTCTGCTTCCCTTACCAGAAAGTACTTAGCAATAGACCGTGTCCTCTTCACGGACTTGGTATAAGTCAAATTGCGTCTCCATCTCTCGAAACCATTCCGAGAGCTCGGTAGGGTCCGACTCTCCACCATAAGGCGTAATATTGGTCCTAGCAATTTGGCTAGCCACCCAAGCATAGCCTCCTTGGCTATTGTCTTCTCTATAAGGACGGACTTGGTCGGCATGAGCATTAGCCGCAAATTGTTGGTTTCTCATAAATTGAGTAAGAGCCTCAAGAATGACGTTCTCTTCTACTCGAGGTCTAACCATCTTCATAAGAAACAAAAATATAACAAGTTAATCCTAACACTTAGCATAAACAAAGAGACTACCAAGTAAAGTCCTTAATCTCTACCCATCTCTCATTTATTATTTCAAGGTCAAGTAGTTATGTTTAGGGTTCACGTGTGTGCGTCGGCAGCGATAAAGCTCTGATACCAACTGTGACAACCCTTGCGAATGCGGAAATAAAACATAACAAGCATGTGATTTATATAGCGGAAAATACGGTGTTTTTAAAACTTTTTACAATGCAAAATAACTACGAGACAGTCAAATAATTACAACTAAAATAGAATTATACTCAAGAGACGAAGTCTCTCAAAATGTTATCCAATATCAAGAGTTTATTAGTCAAACTAGCTAAACAACGTCTGATTTGATCACCAGGGGCCAACGCCCGCTAGCTCCCACCCAACCCAAATAAACACAAGAAAAAGCATCCAGCAGCAACCTGTTCATCCATGAAAAACATGAACGCCACAATCAGTGGGGAGTAACTCCGGGTTCTCCCAGCCATATCACATTAAACGTACATAAACGGAAATACAATAGTAGAAGCATGCATATATAGATATACATGTGAAATATGAGAAGGATAAATAGGCAATTCAATATATAAGATATCGGTACATGAAGTACAAATCCGTAACCATCATGCTATAGATAGACTCAGGGAAGACACTCTTAGGCAACTATACACTCACTAGGGTTTGCATCTCACCGTTAGTGGCATACACTTGATAAGATAGAACTCGACATATGAACTGTACGCATCAGATTAGAAATAGACTCGGGGAAGACACTCTTAGGCAACCATACACTCACTAGGGCTTGCATCTCACCGTTAGCGGCATAAGTTTGATAAGATTGAGACTCGACAAACAAACCATGCCAAGTCATCCAATGATCACAAATAATCAATCATATAATCATTCATTCAAACGTACAACATGTTGACGACCTCTCTCACGGTAAATGCCACGCACTAGCACCGTGTACATGCAAGTATGATTAAAAGGCATCCACGGGATAAGACATATACCCTGAACGCATACACGATTCAATTCATTTTGTATATGTAGACTAATTTCCTCCTGGTAGAACGACGATAATAATACGGTCCTAGTCTAAATCTGGCCAGACTCCCGGAATCACATTTTCCGATTCGACATGCGATGACATTTCGCATCCAAGACTCGGTCAATCATAGACGCCGAGTACCCCAAATTCGGTCGACATTCACGAAAGAGGCGGAAAAGAGCACAAGCATCATAACAAGCGGTACGCTACATGCAATGACACCACCTCGCAAGTATACAACATTTGCCGGCCGGGTCGATCAACGCAAAGCGTTCGCCTCCCAACAACGTCGTCATATGCCCACTAACACATGCAATCAAGCAGTAAGGATACACTCCCCGTTCCGACATTCCAGCCTTACGAACGTGGAGGTAGCCAAGGGAATGAGAGTACAAAGCACATAGAAAATTAGTGCTCAAACCGTAACATTTGTAAAACCGACTCAAAGTGGGACATATCAAAAAAACAGTCACAAAACATGCGATACAAGCGAAGGGATTATCATATATTCGAAACAATTATATTTAAAGTCAACTTTTAGAGTCAAACCCGGAAGTCAACAAAAGTCAAAGTCAAACCCGAGACCCGAGACCCAAAACCGACAATTGGAGTGGGCTATAAACAAATCATCAATGCAAGAATACCAAGTCCAAAGGGTTTAGGAAAGTCAAGGCGGGACTAGAATTCAAAGGGTCGACTTTGGGAAAAACTGGCAGCAAGAAACGCTGCCAGCGCCAGGGAACGCTGCCAGTGTCCTGGTCTCAGGCACGCGATTCTTCATTTTTCGACTTGTAATCAACATACAACAAACATCATTTATCATCACAAACCATCAATTCTCATATCAATTATCAACTAACAACAACCATTATCAACAACACAATTCTTATGATTACTAATCCTATTCTAAATACGATTACTAACATAGAAAACACATAAAACACGTAAATGATATCGAGTAACCCTTCACCGTTACCTTTTCGCGTCTTCAATCGATTTCTAAGTCCTCCTCCACTAGATAGTAATCCTTATCGGGGTCTTGGAGGTCTCCACCTAAACAAAGACGACAAAAGATGAATATAATTCACCTTTGAGAAAGACGGATAAATTGAAAAGCGAGAAAGACGGTAATTTTATTACCAATACGGATAGAGGATGATGAGAGGGAAAGAATAAGATGAACTTTAATGAACTTGAGCGAGAAACGAAGGAGTATAATCGATATTAAATTGGAGCAAATATGGAGGTTAGGGTTTTTGGTGTTTACTTGGTGTGGAAGAAGAGGATTGAATGTGAGGGTGAGTTAGGGTTATGAGAGAGTATGGAGGAGTAAGTGGAAAACATATGGGAAAAGCCCAAAAACGTCTTAAGACGTAACTTACTCGAAATCTCGCATAAAGTCCAAAAACGAACTCGGAAATTCTAAATTAGACACGGAAAATTTAATTCTAAACTAAAACTAAATTTCGCTGAAAAGTATCCGTATAATATTTTTAAATTACAAATAGGATACATTTGCGTGTGTTACAATGGATATGACTAAAAGATTAGTCAATGTAATGATGATACGATTATTTAATACGATGAAATAATATTGGCTGAGACGAATTAAATGTTAATTCAAAATTGAATATAAACTGTTATATCTAATTAATGTATATAATGTAATTATTTAATACGATTAAATAATGTAAGCTTAAACGAATTAAATTTTAATTCGTAATTAAATATAAACTGTTATATTTAATTAGCAAATTATAAATATACGATGTTTATAATTGACGTATATATTATAATAATACATACACATATTATACATTAAATAAATAAAAGAAGGAAGACTCTATCTTCACTATACTTCCTAAAACAAGTAGAAGAAAAAGAGGGAGACTCCTCCCTCTACTAGACCTCTACTTGCATGGCCAAAAGAGGAGGAGGAGAGTCTTATATAAACTCTTCTTCTCTACATGATTCATCATTCATAACTTGACACAAAAATCATCAGTAATTTTTGTATTATTTCTAGCACTAGAAAAGGCATATCTCAGAGCATCTTGGGTGCAAAAATTAGGGTTTTGTCCAAAAAGCATAAAGATTAGAATCAACCTTTTGGTCCTAGCAATATGGCCTAAGAACAAATATCGAAATCGATATTCTCCTAATTGTTGCACCCAAGATGCTCTTAGATATGCCTTTTCTAGTGCTAGAAAGAATACAAAATTACTGATGATTTTTTTGTCAAGTTATGAATGATGAATCATGTAGAGAAGAAGAGTTTATATAAGACTCTCCTCCTCCTCTTTTGGCCATGCGAGTAGAGGTCTAGTAGAGGGAGGAGTCTCCCTCTTTTTCTTCTACTTGTTTTAGGAAGTATAGTGAAGAAGTCACCTCCCCATGTTAAGAACGACTAGGGTGACGTCATGGTGTGTAGCATTAAAGGTGGCACATGTTGCACATTCGCAAAGATTTGGCAATTATAACAGTGTCTGACATATCTACGACAATATGTTTCTATCGTTGTCCAGTAGTATCCTAATCTCATGATCTTAGAGACTAGCATGTGTGTGTTCATGTGTGGCCCACATTCACCGTCATGGACTTTAATTTTTCCGTCCATTTTTCAGCTTAATACTTGTCTACACATAGGAGTAAGACCCCTTGTATGTGCAGTCTTTTTGTACAATTACCCATCTCTTGTTCAGACAAATTTGAATCCTAACATTCAGATAGCTCGCTTTCCGCGAGTATCTGAGTCAGGTGGATATTCTCTTGTTTTCTTATACTTGAGTTTTGCGTCAAACTCCATAACAGTATCTGTTGTATTAACGTATGATAGTGACGACCTTCTTTCGACATAAAGTGGCATACTGTCCAGGTGAACAGGTTTGTTGATTGGAGCTGCAAGTTTTGACAATTCGTTTGAGAACTAATTCTCATCTCTTATTAGGTGAACGTAGTTAACATGATCGAAAAATTTTTTAACTCTTCGACTATGGTTTGATATGGAGTCATACTATTGCTTCTCGTCTTCGACGATCCTACCATTTGTTGATTACTAGAGATGAGTCTCCATGTACAGTCAGCTTCTTGATGCCTAGCCCGATAACACTGTGCAACCCGAGCAGATATGCTTCATATTCCTCGGCGTTATTGGTAACGTTAAAATCCAGCTTTATTGCTATTAACACATGTTCCCCTTCAGTTGAGATAAGAAAAACACCAATCCCATAACCTCTGAAATTTGACGCACAGTCGACGTATAAGTCTCATGTGTCTTTTTCAACATGGATGATTATTTCTTCGTCTGGAAATGATCAAGTATCAAGTACTTAAGCTTCTTCTATTGGGTTATAGTCAAGGAAATGCGCGACATTACTTTGTTTTATCATTTTCAATGGTATGTATTTGAGATCAAACTCATATAACATAAGAGTCGATCTTGACATACTGCCATTTAAAATGGGATTCTCAAAGAGATATTTTATCGCGTCCATCATCGAGTAGATGCACGCCGTATACCTGAGCATGTAATGCCGTATTTGTGTAAACTTGGTTTCTTATTAGAAGAACTTCTTACTAATTTTGTAAATAACCATTTCTTATTTATCCTTTGTTTGGGCCAACATTGCCCCCAATGCGGTATCTGCCACAGTTAGATACAACGACAACGGTAGTCCAGCTTTAGGTGGACTACACACCGGAGGAGACGATATTACTTCTTTGATTTTGTCAAAAGCGGCTTGCCATTGATCATCCCAAATTTTGTGTTCCCTGTGTTTCAGTTTCTTGAATATGGGCTCGCATGTTATCATCAACTTTGCAATGAACCTGTTTATGTATTGTATTCTTCCTAGAAAACCTCAAATTTCTTTTTCAGTCTTCGAGTACGGGCATTTCTACTATGAGTTTTATCTTTGTTGGGTCCATTTGTATACCACACTGGCTTACGATATGACCTAGAAGTTTCCCGGAAGTGACGTAAAATGGACATTTTTGAGGTTCAATCTCATGTTGTACTCAGGAATCTCTCAAAGAACTTGCGTAATGCGCCACAGTGGCTACTACGTTCTTTTGTTAACGATCATTTCATCGACATAGACCTATACTTCTTTATTCACCATGTCATGAAGCAACGTCATTGTCATCGTCTAATAAGTTGCCCACGCATTGATTAAGCCAAAAGGCATAACTCTATAACAATAGGCTCACCATTGTGGTACGAAAGCTGTCTTGTTCATATCTTCCTCGACCATCTTTATCTGATTGTAACCGGCATAACCATCCATGAAGGATAATAATGCATGTTCTGCAGTGGCATGTACCAAGATATCGATGTGAGGTAATGGGAAGTCGTTCTTAGGACTTTCTTTGTTCAAATCTCGAGAGTCTACGCAGACTCGAACGTTACCATGTTTCTTTGGTATTGGTACGGCATTGGAAACCTAATATGAGTATTCAGATACTTTGATGAGCCCTACATTGAGGATCTTACCAACTTCTTCTTTTTTTTTTTTTTTTTTTTGTAAAAGTTAATTTCATTAGCAAATCAACAATTACAAAGAAGATCCCCTAGAAAAATATTACATCAATAGCAAATCCAGACCCCCTAAGCAAGATATCATTTCATTACTATGTCTAGGACTTCCTCACTAAGACAATCATTAAGCTAAGCATATAACCTAATACAGACATAGAACTTGATTTTCCCAACAACTTGATCATGGGATAGAGAACCATCTGAGAAGAGTCTAGCATTACGTTCTTGCCAAATAAAATATATAACAGCCGCCATAGCACACCTAGCCCACTTCTTCCTCCATTGCATCCCCCTGAAAATACCCATTCTGTATAGTTCATGCTTCAATGATACCGGCACCCTAGCCACTCCCAGCCAGCTCAGAATCTGCTGTATAACTGTCCTAGAGTAGGGGCAGTTAAAGAACAAATGCTAGACAGTTTCAGAGGCAACCATACAAAAGCTACATCTACTCACAATGACCAAACCACGTTTAATCTAATTATCGTGTGTGGCAAGGCCATTCCAACCAGCAAGGACACTGATAAAATGATGCCTAGGCACAACAATAGGGTCCAACAGAGGTTTAACCCAACCAACTTTAAACCCCACAGAGAAGAACGTATCATACAGGTGATGACCTTTAGAGACCATTTGTTCGAATTTGGCGTAGCTTCTGTTTTACTGTTTTAAAACCTGGCGTGATCGGAACTTTATGTTCTGCAAATTCTATATCAATACCCGTCGTGTCTTAGTAAGACCATGCGAACACGTCTTTGAAATAAAATAGTAGATCAATAAACCCTGGTGTTTCTGTGGAATCTAAAGTTGTTCATATCTTAAGCTGTCTAGGTTATGTGGTTGTACCAACGTTAATAGTTTCGGGTGCTTTGATCACCGAAGGGTTTTGTCCGAAATTTTCGAGCCCTATCAATATCATGCGTTAGTGGCGAAAAAGTGATGGCATTTGGAATCGCCCTCGAAATACCAAGGTGAGAGCGGATAAAAGGAGACACGACCCCAAGAAGGGGGTTAACTGGGGAAGGGGTATCTTTGACACTTGAATTCTTGGACTCAACCCTAGGACTCACTTTAGACTCTGACTCTAACTCGGAGTCTAACTTAGAAACGTCATCTGGCTTAAACATCATTTACGGATTTGACGCCAACCAAACAAAGACCAACACAATAAAGTAAACTAATAGAACGATGATCAAGCTCAGAGCCAACCATACTTCTAATATGCCCAAACTCGTTTAATGCATAAAAGCTAACACCAAAACACAAAATCAAATGCAAACAAGTTGAATCAATGATAAAAGATATTGAACCGTAGACCTTGCAAGATTTATATATAAATGACTCACACGGATCGCTCATCACTCATTCAAGCAAATGGTGAGTATAGATATACATTGTAAGATAAGAAGTAAAATATGTCGCTCTCCTAACAACAACCTATAAGAGCATGTATACAGTTTACCATAATAAATACCACTACCGACCATACATACGCATTCCAACCAAACTGGACTAAGACACATGCCAAGGAATTACATGTAGTGTGAGGTTAGGTAATTGGCTGAAATGGGGCAAAATAAATTTAGATATATAACCGAACAATAAACGCATCCCGCCTTCTAATCCCAATTTGTATATAAACACGATGCCATGGCGGCACAAATCATTCACACTAAACAAGACTCCCCATAAAATATAAAGACGAGCATGGAAGTATAAACTATCTTTTTCAACAAAATCAATTTTCCTTTTTTTTGTTTCTTTTTCTTTTTTTTTTTTTGCTGATTTTACCGATTTTTGTTTTTTTTTTCCATTTCAATTTTTTTCCATCTTTCATTGAAACCTCTTCTCATACAAAATAAAATACCAAACTGACAATCAAACACGTACCCATAATAAACAATCAAACTAGCTTGACTAGGGTAGGCTAATTTTGGGATTGAAGTTAATCAAACTGTCACTTTTTTTGTTTCTTTTGTTTTTAATGAAAAAAATGCATGCATAAACGCAGTAAATATGAAGACGAAAATGCAATAAATATGCAAATGGATGCAAAACACAGACAGATGCATACGCTTCCCAAACCAAAATCACACAATGCCCTCATTATGGTCGGTAAACAATCAGCAACATCAAATATAAGGGAAAGGGAATGTAAAACTAGATGAATGTATGTAACAAAATTAAAGAATATGAAAGGAAACTTACAGCTATATACTAATCATCCACCTTAGCGAACTCAGATTCGCTCACCTCCTCCTCATCCGGATCATCTCCATCTCTCTCCTCCTCAGCTAGTGCAATAGTAGGATAGCCACCCTTCGGATAACGGTAGTAAGAGGGGTAGGTCCTACTCTATGGTACCCGTCCACTAACTATGTAGGACTCGTAGATAGGAAAACCAATCAAAGCCTAGTTCATCTGCATCTGCGTCATCCTATTACCTAAATCAAGTAGCAAATTGTCACGTGCCCTTTGGCCCATGACCGTAGGGGGCACAAAGAGAGAGGGGGGGGGGGGTGCATAAAGTTAGCCCTATGGAATGTCATGTCTCTCTAGTAGAAGCTTGTCCCCAAACAGTGGCCCTTCTAGGAAAAGTATATGGTAATAAATACGAGGGGACATGTGATCGAGACGTCCTTTGTGGGACGTGAGGAAGAGGGATCATTGGGGGTAAAGAGTCGCAAGGCAAAGTCATAAAGGTGGACGTGGAGATCTTCCACGTCCCGTCTTCAAGGCTCTAATTGCTATGCGTCAAGTAAAATGTATCTAACAAACAAGTAACATCTAGATATGGGTCCTCATGACCAATATGCAGCATGCCCCTGGGAAAGTCGGGGAATAATCGCCTGGCTATGTGAGTGACCAATCCCTCATAGTAAATAGAGGTCAAATTCCTCTCGCCTACATTAACGAAGTGTTAAGTGACAAAATATGCCAAATTCATCAAAAAGGGGCAACCGCTATCAATATTCATCTAGCCAGCGAGAATATGAAGGTTATCCGAATTTACGTTACTAGCTTCTCTCCTTCCAAAAACCATGCTCGCAATCAAAAGAAGCCAATAACGTATAGACAGATGATGAAAATGTAGGCCCCGTTTCCGCCTTTCATGGTGGTCAGTAAGCGCACCCCATAAAGCTTTGGTCAATTTCCTAGGGCCATTGAAGTCCCCTTCTCCGTGAAGACCAAGTAGAGTACCAAAATATATCGGTCATGGAGAAACTGAAATTTTGATTAAAAGGCGAAAGCGGATGCAAGCGGCACTCGTATCCATCATAACAATTGATATTTCAGAAATTGCCAATTTAATTAGAACCCCTAACCCTAATTTGTAATTTGGAGAATTAGAAGAGAAAATAATAGATTTATATGGACTATAGGAAGAGTGTTACTTGTTTTAAATTTAGAATTGAAAGATGGAAGGGAAAAATTAGTGAATGTGTAGTTTGAGAGAGAAATGGGAAAAATTGATGCGTGAAAGGAAGAGAATGAGGGGTTAAGGGTGCCTGTCGATTATTGAAAGACTGGAAATAAGTTGATCGACTACACGGTTTAGTCGATCGACTGATGATATAGGTCTATGGACTGGTTTTTGACAATGTTAGTCCTAACGACTGGAATTCTATGCGGTCGATTAAAATTTCTGAGGAAGCTGATTTTGAAACGAAAATAGTTGATCGATAGAATATTTATTTGAGTTCGGCTATTAGTTTCGTGCATTTCCTCTTCATTCCGCAAATAGATACGACACGACCTCCTATAAAAGCTGTTTCAACAAAGTTTTAGTCGCTTATTCTCCCTCAAGACACTTAAGCGATGCACATAACTAAATAACTAGAATGTGTTATAGTGAAACTAAATGCAATTCAATTAATGCAAACTAAACTAAACTAAAGCTAAGATTTAAATGCAGAAATTGAATTAAAATGTAACTAATAGCTAATAGCGAATACATTAAAATGCAAATTCTAATGAAATAAAGCAAATGCTAGTCAAACTAGAATGTGAACGGTGCATACACACAAGTCTTTTACATTCCGGGTTGCCTCCCGATTAGCGCTAGTTTATGAGGTCCATGCTCGACCTTGTTACCTCAATCTTCATGCTCAGAAATAGGGTCGAAGTACAACACCTCGACCTTTCCAACAAAATCAGGTGGTCCCATAGTAATGCTTTACTTGGTGACAATTTACCTTAAACCTTCCTGCGAAAGAGTTTTCCAGCTCAACTGACCGAAACTTAGAAACAGAAATTACCGTATAAGGTCCAAACTATAAAATTTGGAGATCAACTGACCTAAACTTAGAAACATAAAATACCGTATAAAGTCGAACAAAAACACTTTCTCCCTAACTATAAACTCACGTGGCTTAATTCTCTTGTCATGCAACCGCTTTACCTTCTCTTTGTAAATTTTGGAGCTGTCATAGACATTCTGCCTAAACTCCTTCAACTCATCTATCTGCAACAAACGTTTCTCACCACAAGTTTAGTGTCAAAATTTAATTCACGAATTGCCTACCAAGATTTATGCTCTAACTCTACAGGAAAATGAAATGACTTACCATAGACCAACCGATACAGCGAGGTGCGAATCGGTATCTTAAATGCAGTTCGATAGGCCCATAAAGTGTCATCCAGTTTCATACTCCAATCCTTTCTAGGTTTAAAAATTGTTTAAAACATTGAATGTTAATATTTCCTAATTTTGTTGTAGTAATTCAACTCGCAAATGGTACACAATAACAACAATACCGTTCAACTTGGCAAAGACTCATGGCTAAGGTCCGTAATGGGCAAATGCATCTTAAAAGACGATGGATCTAATTTCGTCGAGTGGGAGCAAACGATTAAGAGCGCGGCGTTATCGGATAATGTCTTACGCTACTTGACCGAAACCCCTCCCAATGAACCCGGCCCAAGGGCGACTAATGCGGCCAAAGCCACATATGAGGAGTACTTGAAAGTAGCTAATGACGTCAAGAATGTCTTGATATTTTCCTCAAGTCTTAAGCAGCAATACATCACCCTAGGAGTGTATGAGATATTCTCGAGGGTGACCTTGGCGTTTTCTCAGTCACATGACATACGCCAATACAATGCTATGACATGGATTTTTGAACCCAAGCTAGACAAGGGCCAAAAGGTTGGCCCACACGTGCTCAAGATGGTTGAGCATGTGGACACCCTAGAGCGTCTAGGGGTTAAGATTCCAAAGAAGCTAGCGGTTGGCCGCATCCTTATCTCACTTCCTCCCATGTTTGCCAAAACTAGGGCGAACTATAACATGCATGACATGGACAAGAGCTTTCATGAGCTCGATGCCCTCCTTACCAAGTCGAAAGGGATATGGAGGCTAGTGGGAGTGAGAAAAGGGATGTTCTTTCAATGAAGTTGAAAAACTTAAGCCTTGTGGTTCAAAAGGGAAAGGGCCAAGCTAAGGCCAAATTTAAGAAGCATGGGAAAGGAAAGGGCAAAGCTATAATGTATAGAAATGCCAAGGCTAAGGGCAAGAAGAATGCCGACGCCGAATGCTTTTATTGTAAAGGCAAGGGACATTGGAAACGCAATTGTCCCAAGTATTTGAAGGATAAGAAGGACGGATGTGTGACACCGTCAGGTATATTCCTCTCTTCTCTCTATATGATAGATATTGACTATGCTTGCACTTCTACTTGGGTATTTGATACTGGATGTGGTTCTCACCTTTGTAATCATTTACAGGGGCTGAAAGACGTGCGAGCACTAGCCAAGGATGATGTAGACCTACGCATGGGGAATGAAGCAAGAGTAGCCGCCGTTTCGTAGGAACTTATGTACTCACCTTAGCTAGTGGTCTTGTATTGTATCTAAATAATTGTTATTTTGTACCCTCCTTGACTAAAAACATTATCTCCATATCCGTGCTTGACGCGGAGGGTTTTTCTTTTGTAATCAAGAACAATAGTTGTTCATTTTCTTTTAATGATGTGTTTTATGGTAAAGCCGTCTCTATTGGAGGTATTTATTTTCTAGATAATGTTAATGAAGTTTATCATGTAGAAAGTAAGAAGCTCAAATTAGGTGAACCTAATCAATCATACCTTTGGCATTATCGTTTAGGTCATATAAACGAACGACGCATAAAGAGACTTGTTTCAACGAAACTTATCAAACCATTTGATTACGAATCTTATGGTGTATGCGAATCTTTTACGGGAAAAGGGACACGAGAAAGTGAGGTATTAGGCCTTGTACATACGGATGTGTGTGGCCCAATGACTCTCCAAGCTAGAGGTGGTTATAACTACTTCATTACCTTTACCGACGATTTGAGTAGATATAGATATGTCTACTTAATGAGGCATAAGAGTGAAGCTTTTGAAAAGTTTAAAGAGTTTCAACATGAATTTGAAAACCAATTGAATAAAAAGATTAAAACCCTACGATCCGATCGTGGTGGCGAATATCTAAATAAAGAATTTGATTCACATTTACAAGATTGTAGTATAGTATCACAATGGACTCCTCCTGACACACCTCAACTAAATGGTGTGTCCGAAAGGAGAAACCGAACTTTATTAGATATGGTCCGGTCAATGATGAGTCTCACAAAGCTTTCTTATCCATTTTGAGGATTTGCTATCTTAACCGCAATATTTTCACTAAATCATAGCCCGACTAAAGCGGCAGATAAGACTCCATATGAGATATGGAAAGGAAAGGCTCTTTATTTGTCATTTATGAGAATTTGAGGTTGCGAGGCGTATATTCATGACAAGTCTAAAGACAAACTCGCACCCAGATCCAACAAATGTCTTTTTGTAGGGTATCCTAAGGAAACACGTGGTTATTACTTCTACAACCGTCACGACGACAAAGTGTTTGTGTCTCGTGATGCTGTCTTTCTAGAAAACTATATCGTTTCTAATAGACAGGGTGGGAGAAAGTTTGAACTGTAAGTTTCTTAAACTCGATATTAGACATTTCTAATATCATATTATTAATAGTTTACTCTTACACTATATTTACCTTATGCATGCATAACAAAAGATAAGGAAAGAACAATTTCTTACATTGATTATGAATTAATATGGGCACAATATTTGAACTCCTTTCAGATATTGTTCTTGAGCTATGAATATGAGGATAAACTCCAAGTTCTTAGTATAAGAACACTCCTATTAGTAGCACCCAAGACAACCCTTTTTATCTCTACTAAAATACTACACTAGTATTATTAGTAGTAACCCTTTAAAATAAATCTAATAACTCTATTATTACACTAGTAATTTTATTAGAATATGAACTCTAAATTATGTGAAAACTTCTTGACTTTTAGAGTAAGAAAGTGATTTAGAGAGAAGTGGAGATTTCATGCAAAATGAAATAAGATGATGTGAGTTATATAAGAGGAAACTTGTCCTCTTTGTCTTGATCACATGGACCGGCCACACCCACACCACATGGGTGGGTGTTGTCCCTTTTATTTTGTTCTTAACAATGCATAAGGTTGAGTGTATAGGTTTATGTAGTAATGATTTAGTCTAATTCTCAATTTGAACAAAAATTACAAACTTAAATCCTACCCATTAACACCCCAAAACCGGTGCACCCATATAAAATGGGTGTCCATTTTATTTTTGCATTTTGTCATTTGTCAGAAGTGTGACATGTGACATGTAGCATGTAATTTAGCTTATAAATATGCATTTAACCTATTTAAATGCAATTTCATATCAAATAAATTAGACTTAACATTTTAAGTCACATTTTATAATTACATGTAAATAAAATGGGTCATCTCATATTTGGTTAATATAATCTACAACAATTTGTAATTATAATCAACCAATTTTGCTTATCTCAAATGTTTCATAAACATAATGCATTCTTAGTAATATAACAATTAAATTACTAAAACGAATCTTATTTAATCATATTACAATAAGATATATTTCTCACTTACAATATAAACTTAGTTCAATTCAAGGGATTAATTAATATGTATCGTTATACAATTAATTAATGTACATGATTAGGGGATTGTCTTTTAGGTGTGATCTCAAGGGATCAACTGATCACCACCGTCATACGACAGTAACCTCAAACTCAATTGAGCCAATCGTTACCGATTTATGTTGACCAGTTGACTATAATATTCATGATCCCTTTGTATTCTTATTATTGAGATTTAATTATGTGATCGCACTATTGTTGAGGACATTTACTCCAACATGAACTTGATGAAGTTCAAGAGCCACAAACCGAGAATGAAGTAGAGGCAAATGTTCCCTCCTCGTCTGAAACGGTTGTTGTCCCTAGAAGGTCAATTAGAATTGTTCATCAACCTGACCGTTACCTTAGATGTATCGAGGAAGATGGAAATTTGTTACTTTTTGAAAGTGATGAACCCACCACCTACAAGTCGACCGTTTCTAGTCCCGACTACACGCATTTGCTCGAGGCTATGCGATCTGAAATGGATTCTATGTGCGAAAATCAAGTACGGGACTTGGTAGACTTACCTGAGAAGGTACGACCTCTTCAGTGGAAGTGGATCTACAAGATTAAAATTGGCCTAGATGGACATAATAATGTCTACAAAGCTAGATTGGTGGCGAAAGGCTTCACTCAAGGTCATGGTTAACACTATGATGAGACCTTCGCCCCAGTCGCTATGCTTCGATCCATTAGGATTCTCTTAGCGGTTTCCTCATTTCATAAATATAAAGTTTTGCAAATGGATGTCAAAACCGCCTTCTTGAATGGGATTCTAGAAGAGGAAGTGTACATGACACAACCTGAAGGTTTTGTGATAAATCCAACCCTAAGAAGGTGTGCAAACTTAAGAGATCCATTATGGTCTTAAGCAAGCATCCAGGAGTTGGAATCATCGCTTCGATCATGTTATTAAACAAAACGGTTTCACTCGAAGTGTCGAGGCGCCATGTTTATACATGAAGGTTAGTGGGAGCAAAGTTACTTTCCTTATTTTGTATGTGGATGACATACTTCTCATTGGGAATGATATACCAATGCTTACTTCTACAAAGGAGTGGCTAGGGAAACATTTCCAGATGAAGGATTTGGGAGAGGCACAATGCATTTTGGGTATCCAAATCTATAGAGATAGATCCAAAAGGATACAAGCATTAAGTCAAGAAGCTTATATAGATAAGATTCTTGATCGGTTTAAAATGAAAGACTCTAAGAGAGGCTTTCTTCCCATAGGTCATGGTATCACTCTGAGCAAATCACAGAGTCCTACCGTTACCGAAGAGATTGTACGCATGAAGTTGATCCCTTATACCTCTGCAGTTGGATCAATCATGTATGCTATGATGTGTACTTGCTCCGACGTTGCATATGCTTTGAGCATGACGAGTCTTTATCAAGCTAATCCAGGTAAGAGTCACTGGATAGCCGTCAAGAACGTCCTTAAGTACTTACGAAGGACTAAAGATTCGTTCTTGGTGTTTGGAGGAGAAACTGTGTTGCGCGTAAAGGGTTACACGGACGCTAATTTACAAACTGATAGGGATGATTTAAAATCTCAATCCGGCTATGTCTTTATGTTGAATGAAGGAGCTGTTTGCTGGAAGAGCTTCAAACAAAGCGTTACTGCGGATTCTGCAACAGAAGCTGAGTACCCTGCAGCATCAGAGGCTGCAAAGGAAGCTGTGTGGATTCAGCAATTCATGGAAGGTCTAGGAGTAGTCTCCACCGCCGCAGATCCAATCACGATGTACTGTGATAACAGTGGGGCTATCTTTCAAGCAAAGGAACCAAGTCTAGTAACAAGTCTAGAAATGTACTTAGAAAATACCATGTAATTAGAGATTACATGGAGAGGAAGGAAATTGATGTATGTAAGGTTGGGACAGACGATAACATCGCTGATCCTCTAACCAAGCCTCTTTCAAAGGCTAAGCATGATGGGAATGTCGTCGCAATGGGATTAAGACGAGTACCTGAATTCCTCTAGATTATATGATATGTAATAGTTGAATATTGTTTCAATGTTTACATATATGATAATTGCATTCATTGTTCGAGTTTTATATAAGCTCTTTATTTTAGTTTGACTAAATATCAATACTTTGTTTTATCTGAATTGGTTTTATGAAAAGTTGAACACAATTCAACTGAACTAGATAAACTTAGTACTATTCCCTTAGTCACTCATATGAGGTGACGTCTCGTAGCGACTAGATTCTAAGTCGATCGATGGCTAGTTCAGCGCCATGGGGTCATGGAGATGACTGGTCCGTTACATAGGCAGACTGTATGACACTCTGTCGGGTAGTGACCTTTATAGGATCCCTTATCAAAATTGTTGAAGCCTGGTCGTGGCAAGGATTTCGATATTATTACTATGAGTCGATTCTTTAGACTGGTGACCATTTACCTGAGTCGGTGTAGTTTCCGATTGACCTTTGTTTTTGTCCTAGGTCGTGCCGTGATAGGAGGCCGATGAGCATCTTCTGGGTCATGGTGAGATGCATTATACAGTGTATGTTGGGTCAGCAGGAATTGTCCACCCACGTTGGGTATTAATATCTTCGGGCCACTTGAGGAGTAGTGACTGGAAATGCGTGGCCACCCTCGGAAGAGATCTCTGGTAGATTTTCTGTCAGATAGTTACTCTCCTAGACCGAGAAACCACTCTATTTATATTTTTCAATCGCAAGTGCGACCCGGAAGACACCTTGCGATGAGTGGGAGGATGTGACACAAAGAGAGAAGAGAATCGGTAGCACACAACTTGTCGAGACAAGTGGGAGATATTGTTGGAGAAGGAGTTCTTCGCAATAGTGTGGCTACATGCACAACTTGTATCGGACAAGTGGGAGATTGTTAGAGTAAGTGTTCTCCACAATAGTGCATTTATATAATAAATCTCATTTTGGAATATTCGTGGGATGACTAGTATATTGATACTCCACGTCAGTTGATTAACGTAAATCAATAACAATCAGCTGACTAGAGTTAGACGTTATTGTCGTTTTACGGCGGTGATCAACTGACCCCTTTTGGTCACACCTAAAGGATGAGACCCACTCATTCAGGTTAAGTTTATTAGTCAATTATAAAATAACAGAGTGAATAAATTTTACGTCTGATTTTAATACGATTAAATAAGATTTAATTTAGTAATTAATCGTTAATTCACTAAATTAGTTAAGGTTGGGCATATATTTTGAGGTAGAGGTAATTAGTTAATTATATTTACAAGGAGTTGTAAAATAAATTAACTAGACTTTGTGGGACCTATTATATATTAATATAATGGTAAAATATTACTTAAAAGTTAAGTATATATTATTTATTAATTTGAATCATATAATTGTTATATGATCAACTTAACACTTAATTATACTAGATAATTAAGCATATGATTATAAGTATTTGTGGGACAAATATCAAAAATCAAAATGGACCAGATTACCTATATGGAGGCCAGATTCCATGTAGTGGAAAGAAATGATATTTGTTCTTTTCTTTTCTTACACTACAACATGTGATTATAACATGTATGACACATGAACATGATCATATACTATCCTACACTCTACCATTTTGCAAGGGATTAAAATAAGCAAAATATTGGCTTAAAAGTGAGCAACATGACCGGCCATATGGACTATATTGGTTGATCATTTCATTTGCTCATTTTTCACTTGTTTTTGCTATTTTCTCCAACTTCTCTCTAAAACTCTCAAATCAACTAATATTCTTCTATTACTAGAGTCGTAATAAATCTAATATTAGTCACTTCTTATCACTATATTTTCTAGTCTAAAAATATAGTGATAGTTTGGATTATATCTTGGGTGCATGTTGGAAGGAGACTTTCTATATTGAAAGTTCTTACAAGAAGGTTCATCCTATTCTTTTTAGCTCAAGAACAACAAGAAAAGGAGTTTCTTATTGTGCCCATTTAAATCGAAATTTCCTTAATGTAAGGAAATTTCATCTTATTAACATGTAATTTGTAAAACTAATTAAAAAAGTCTAATTAGGGTCTATGGACTTTCAGTTTTACTCCACCAAAGTGATATAAGATGGGCGAATTTCAAATGTACCATCATTTGTAGTAGGGAGCTTCAATCCTTTGGGAATGGATGCAAGCGTGGGCTCTGAATTACTGGCTAAAGTAAGCATTATCGTAATAATAGCAGAGTAGAAATATCCCCTCGAAGGACTGGTTTTCTGAAACAAAATCAATATAGATAGAGTCAAGCGTACTCAAGTCTTCAGCTTGAGGGATTTCCATCCAATAGTTTCGTGTAGCACGTAGAGACTTTTATGGTTCGAGATCAAATGGTACGAGGTCAGACCCGAGACACCTGGGCATAAACAAACATTAAGGAGAAAAATAAGAACGGTCTAAAGGAACTAAAGTTCGCTGAGAGAAGACAAACTAAAACAAAATATCTCCGTCTCCCCGGCAACGGAGCCAAAATTTGATAGGCTAATCGCACACCTAATAAAAAATAAACAACAAGCCTAACTAATGCAGTAAAGGTAGTCGGGATCGTATCCACATGGAGACTGAAATAATTTTCTATTTGCTTTATGCAATATGTCTAAGTAACAATTTCTGGGTTTTGTTCGTTTGTTTGCAAAATTTAATGAAATTTAAAACAAATAAATTAAGACTAAATGAGTTTAAATGAATAACGATAAATAGCTAGGACAGTCGTTTCACCACCGTCAACAACGGTCAAGGACGGGGTGAAATGGTCAATGTAAATAAGTTCTGAAGGAAAATTAACATGTCCTGTCGGTCCACTATTCGCCGTAGAATTCTAATTTAGCTTTTGCTCTAATTGGGATATTTTATTGTTCGCTACAAGTCTCTACCTTTTCAATATCTCACGATCTTGGTCATAGTTTAGCAAAATAGTCATTCGATCACATGCATTTAACTAATTAACATCAAAATAATGCGCAACGATTAACAATACAAAGCAGTAATTACGCTAGACTTAATAATATAACAATATACCGTCACATAACGGTGGTTCCCCCTAGCATAGTAAATTTAGCTACGCATAATTGAATTAACAAAATAAACAATAATGATGATAATCAAATTAAAAATGGTGGAAGAACTAAAATAACTATTAAACAATAACTGAATGAAGGGACAAATCAAGAGAAAAAGAAAGGAAATAGAAGAAAGGAAATAAATCAAAGGAACAAAGTCAATTAACGAATAAAAATGAAAGAAGAGATTACAAATTAAATATCCGTAAAGTTCAAAGCAAAGTAAATGTTATTAGATACCTCGTTTCTACACCTTCCGCCAACCACCCAGTGATGATTGGGCCGCATGATTGTTATAGCGAAACGTTGTATGAAAGTTCATAAGTTCGACGTCAAGTGATAGCTCAAACAGTTGTGTCTACCCCTTTGTCGCCATTTACGCGCCGATACGGTTGTTTTGACGGTCATTAGAGTTTATTTGGAGTCCGGGTGAAAAACCAAGTCATTTTCTGATAACCGTCTTTCAAAATTGAGTCTGAACGCTCGAAAATATTCCAGATATTTTAATATTTCAAAAATTATCCTTTTCGATAAAATATATTCGTATTTTATAGAAGAGTATTTGAGATCTACCACAATTCTTAAAAAGAAACGCGGAAATCTTTTGTTTATGGTAGCAGACAACTCAGGAAGTAACGCAGCAGGTGCTGCGCCTCTTCCAAGAGTCGCAGTGCCTGCTGCGCCTCTTCCCCGGCTCTGTTTTCCTGTTTCCGGAATATTTTCTAGATTTCTTATTTCAAAACTCTTCGGATTTCTCCCTATATAAGGAGAGGTTCGTGCACACTTTCAAATCACGCGAGTGTCCGTCCTTCTCTTCTCTCTTTGCATTCTAGACCATGCTCTAAGTTTATTGACAACTACGTGCTTGATCAATCGACCACGTAAGCTCAGATCCTTTAGGGTACCTGTCTCGTTTTGCATTGACCTACCAATTTGACCAACTCAACCTATTTAATCAACTTTAATCAATCAATTTCCTCTTTTGAGGGCACTTTCATTACATTGAGTCGAGCTATCGCTAAAAGACAACTTAGTTAACTCGTTTCGTCAAACATGTAAGTCTGAGGGTGTAATAATCCCGTCTTGTACTTTTTTTTTGTATTGTATAAATTTTGTAAGATTCATGTCGGATTCATGTTAAAGTTGTTTTAAACTTTTTTTTATTATTAGTCTTTCATAAATTACCTTTTAACATCACTTAATATTTATTTATCTAGTTTTTGAGTTAGATCCCTAATAGTCGATATTAGTGGGTTTTTGTCGTCTTTAATTCGAGATCGTGTCTTAAAAGGTTAGATTCGTTCATATCTAGTCCTTAGATCCGTCTTTGATATAGTTTAGTATAGTTAAATTATATTAAAACACTTCAATCCGACTCATAGATCAATAATAAAATGTAAACATACAAACGAACACTAAATAATCGCAATTCTGGCTTCACAGCCAGAATCCAGCTCAAGAACAGATGCAGGAAAGGGTGCGCCTCTTCCAAAGGACGCACCTCCTGCGCAGGCGGTTAACATGTAATTTAAGCATCCAATGATGTCAAAGTAGGGTTTAGATTCAATTGACAAGTGAAAAAGCAATAAATCATACAATGATTACAAGAGAATAAAAGAATAAATATTACAATGGATTCGAGGGATCTATGTCGGAAATATCTTTGAAAGACGAATTTTGAAAGAAAGAAAATAAATAAGAAAACTAAACGAATCAGATTAACAGCGATAATACGATTAATAGTCGATTAATTTAACGCATTAAACTACGTCGAAGCGAACCAGGAAGTTCAGAGACAGAACACAATCTTATCGCACATACAAGTTTTAACATGCATATAACCTACAACACATCGATAACAGAAGAGCTTCTTTAACCATTAGTAGAGACCGCTATCGACGCTGGCGGGATTAGGTGTTCGATCAAAAGAGCTTCCTAATACGTACCCTCACCCCTTACTCCAGATCTCTGTGAGCACCCGTGTTCATTGGCATCCACGAGATTCATTCTAGACATTGAATGCTAAGGGTAACGAGTTCTTTTGTGTTCATGTCATCGCTTTATGTTTTGACATGGTATGAAATATTTGAACGGTTCCAACTTCCCACAAAAGTTAGTGGCGACTCCACAAACGCGTATTCAATACGACGCCACATCGCGCCTCCTGCTTGACGAGGCACGTGATCGCGGGTCTCGTATATCACAGGTTGGCGACTCCGCTGGGGATTATACACTGACGTGTTACACAGGGTGGAACTTTAACATGGTTAAGGAATAGTATGTATGAGACAGTCGTCGGTTTTCATTACTCGGCCCTTCTGGGTCATTTTATTCGGCCTTCCTAGGCCTAACCCAATCATTTCGACCAATCGTCCTGTCCGGACGGTCCAAGTTCTTATTTGGATATATGGATGGATAGCGATTGACGTCAACCATACCACGGTGTGTACTCATGTTAGCACCAAGGGCTTTCACTATCGAGGAAATGGACTGGGAACCGACCTTACTCATGTTTGGCACAGGCCCCTCCACCGACCTTAGGTTTGATTGCTTGGTATGACAACCCACCCTTTTAAGCCAAATCCTATTTATATGCACTCAGCATACCGTTACTCTGCCAGTTTAAAAATTTATAACCATATGTGATCACCCTTTTGTAAATCATAACAAGTTCTTTCAAAACAAAATCCTTTTAAATTGTAAAACATTTTCAAAGGTGGCCTAAATTAGCGCAAAGTCAGTCAAAACTCTGTCCAAAAGTCGAGTCAAAAGTCAAAATATTTTCTCCACTTCGAGTCAACATTCCTACAACCACACTACGGTTGCCTGGAATAAACATTTCAAATCTAGTCCTTTCAAAACTCACTTGACACAGTGGCACACTCACAAATCGAGTCTTTTCGAGTAAGTGTGCTAAATAGTCGATCGTGTTTTGATTCGTCGTCGGTCTCTTGCCTCAGCTTCTTCCAAGATGTCAAGAGATAGTGTTCAAGGCCGGAATGGTAACGATAATGGTAATGGTAATGATCCAGACGTAGCCGCGCTCCTTCGTCTCCAAATAAGCCAAGATCAAGCTTATGGACATCGCGACGCCATCGAAAACCGAATAGTTCTTGTGGAAAAGGCTTCCTCCTCCCGGCATGAATGATACTAGTGTCCATGACAACCTTCCACCACCATCCATGGGACAACCTAAAGTTGATCCTAAGCCAATATCTACTGAAGCTGAAAAATGACTCCACTATCTAGAGGCACAACTCATGTACCTTAAAGAGGGTGACATTTACAGAGAAAACAGTCGCAAGTATGAAGCTGTGAAAGTACAGATACCAACCAACTTCAATATGACTGATATCTCAAAGTGTAAGGGGCATGAAAACCCTTTGAATCATATTCGTGCTTTCAAAGACTACATGTCCATCAGAGGCATTAAACCAGAGATGTTCCTAAGGATCTTTCCTTCATCTCTTGACACCATTCCTAAGCAATGGTTCTACTCTCTAGACCACAAGAAAATTGCAACATGGGATGATGCTGCCATTGAGTTCACCAAAAAATATGCGGATAATGCTGAAATCCAAGTCAACATGCGCACTCTAGAGGTTCTTACCCAGAATGAGAAAGAAGGTTTCACCGACTTCTTATGTAAGTGGAGGAAGACTAGTACTCAACTAGTTGAACGTCCGGATGAAGCCACTCTTGTGGAAACGTTCGTAGACAACTTAAGACCTATCTATGCAAATCATCTAAGATACCAAAATATAAAGTCTTTCAAAGATTTGATTGTGTTAGGCACCCGAATCGAAGATGATATCCGTAAAGGGCTCTTGTCCAAAACGATAGGTCGTGGGTATCAAGGCTCTACGAGCCGTTCTTATAGTTCCACCAACAAAACTGATTAGGTCAACCTTGTTGAAACACCGAAAAAGATTATCCAACCAAGAAAGTTCACCAAAATTGGTGACACCTTCACCAATGCCTTGAAAAGACTATCACAACAAGGGAAACTACAACCCATATGACCTACACCTTAGACGGAAAAGAAAAATAAGTTATGGGATGAGAACTCGTACTACAAGTATCATAGGGGTAAAGGGCATGACACAGAAAAATGCTATAAGCTAAAACATGTCATCCAAGATATGATTGAAGACAGTCGCCTACCCCTACCTCTTGGTAGCAAGCCCAGCAACACCAACAATCCTCTTGGAGTTCTAACAATATCACAGACGAGGAATCCACCTTGGATTGCTCACATCTCATCTCCCCAGTCGAAGATGAGGTCAATATGCTCTAAAGTGAAAGAATATACTCCACCATCTCTCCTACCATCGATGACTTCATCGCAAGGGCTAGAAGTGTGAGTAGACAAGTCATAAAGCTTGAAACCATGGCGGCATCCCTACGCATTCTGTGTGCCACGCCTCAAGAAAATACTCGACAAGTTCCAGTTCTATCACCACAATCTACAATGCAAGAGGTGATCATGATATGTGACAATCTAGTCGAACGAATAATCACCCTAAAAACTGAAATCACTCGGTTAAGAGATTCAAATACTATCAATGGGATATGGGCTGATGACGATGAAGACGAATACCTCCCCAAACATCCTCAAGTCAGAAATAGCAAACACCAAGATATAGACTATCTCACTCGGTCAGGACGTCCTTATCAAAGCGTCCCTCAAAACAATCGTACGACTAATAGTCCAATTACCAACACCATTGTCGTCAGCCCAAATGATAGCAAAGGTACATCTACTGACCATCTACTTAAGCAACTACAAAAGACAAAGGTTGATCTTTCAGTCTGGCAATTAACTGCAATTTCATTTCCTCATCGCCAAGCTTTGCTGCAAGCATTGGCAAAACTGAATGTAACACATGACTCTACACCTGACGATATAGTCAACTTGGTCATCCAAGATTCAGTCAAGCTACGTAACCCATTTAATTTCTCAGACAAGGATTTGCCTCCTTTTGGGGCTAGCCACAACCTCGATTTATATATAACCATAAAATGCCTGAAGAAGAATGTACCAATGACTTTGGTGAATGATGACTTCGCAGTCAATGTCATACCATTAAAAACGGCACGTAAATTGGGCTTGAAAGAGTCAGATTGGACTCCTACTAACCAAGGTGTTCGAGCATACGACGGAACACAACAAAAGGTAGTAGGATTAGTTAACCTTACCATAGCCACTGGGCCAATTGAACGAAAGGTTAACTTCCAGATCGTAGACATTGAGGCATCTTTCAATATACTCCTAGGAAGGCCTTGGATTCACGCTTCCAAAGCAGTGACATCCACCTTACACCAAAAGATCAAAATCCCCCTGGAGGGCAAGATAGTGACGATCACTTCGTCACCCATCAAGGCGGTAATAGAAATGATGTCCAACAACCAAGTCGCCACGAATCCAGTGTATGAACTTGGAGGATTTCAAATCATTAATATAGTAGAAAGTGAGTTGGCGCCTCTATATTTCCATCCGTACTCCAACCTAGTGGTCAACCACATGCTTAAATCCCATGGATACTTCCCAAGAATGCCTTTGAACCCCAAATGAAAGAGTACTTCTGTACCTTACAAAGAAGGGAACTCTAGAAAGATACCGTTAGGGTTGGGATACAATCCCACAATGGAGGAAAATCTAGAAATGCTTATCCAAGCTCAAAACCGTAAAGTGATGAAGGGAATCCAGATACAAGCTTACCTCCCAACTCTAAATGGATACTTCGTCAGAGAAGGATGCAAGGAATACTTCCACGGATTTCCTAAACCTTGGCGTTATAAATGAATACAACTAGATGGAACCGAGGCCTTCCATGATTGCTACTTTATCCCTTCAGATATGGTTCCTACCGTCAGGACTCGTCAAACGCCTTGTTTGGACGAAAAAGCTGCCAGTCTCTTATTTGGGGAGGACCGATTTGTCAGAGCTGCGCATAATGAGATCATTACCATGATACTTCAAGACGATCATTTCAACCCCGCGGCGATGGATAAAATCAATCAAGTGGACTAACAACCAAGGGAAGCTCTTCAAAGTCACCACTGGAGAAGGAGAGATGGTCAAAGGAGAGCCAAAAGACGATGAATTCGAGTCTCAGTCGGAGTCTGAGTCGGAGTCGGATTCGGAGTCAAGGTCTGAGTCTAGCGATGTCTCTAGAGAGTCTCCTCCTGCCGTCAATCTCCATCCCTTTATTTCTCCTAGCGTAGCATCTAATAGTAACCGTAGTCTAAGGAATGTCCCAGTAGCTGTACCTTTACCACCACTGACTACTGATCAGATAACCTCTTAGTTCCACCTATTTTCAAAATTTAATATGAATAAATCTGATTCTGCTTACTCCTTGCGTTATTCTGAATGCAGTTCTGTTTATGATGATAATGAGGATGATCTTGACCCTGACATAGTCGAACTACCTCCCTATAAAATCAAAGAAATTCTACAAGAGGGGGAAGGCGCACTAGTTTAGAAAACACTGAACCCATCAACGTAGGGACCGAAGTAGAACCTCAAGAACTTAAAATTGAGACGACTCTAAACCCAACTGAAAGGGCAATTTCTTTGACCTTTTACACGAGTTCAAAGACGTTTTCGCTTGGACTTACAAAGACTTGCCAAGGATCAATAAGGATATTGCAGAGCACCGAATTTCAATCAGGCCAGGTTTCAAACCTGTAAAACAGCAACTTCGCAGAATGAGAACTGAGTGGGCTCTCAAAATCAAAGAAGAAGTCGATAAGCAATTCACAGGCGGATTCATCAAAGTTTCCGAGTATTCTGACTGGGTGGCTAACATAGTTCTCGTACCCAAAAAGGATGGGAGAATCCGAGTGTGTGTTGGTTTTAGAGACTTGAACAAAGAAAGTCCTAAAGACGACTTCCCTCTACCACATATCGACATATTAGTAGATAGTACAATAGATCACTGATAAGCATTTAATTAGTCACTTTTTTCCCTCATTTTCGTCCCCATTTTGGTCCGTTTACACGGATTTGCGTGCCCTTGATTGCATTTGCTTCCCGATTTCCCGTACTATAAATGTCGGTCTTAATTTGTAGGAATTAAGGCGGAAATGAAGAAATCGGAGCAATAGGGTCTTGCATGAGTCGGGATTCGAAGATGAGATGAAGAAGTGAAGAATTGAGTCATCAGGTGGCCCAGGCCGGGCCCCAGACCGGCGGCCGGCCCACCGGCCTAGACCACCACTCTACAAATGAAAAGAGTTGAAAAAGAGAAGAAAAGGCCCAGGTAGCGCCGGCCGGCCTACCGGCGGCCGGTCGACTACCCGGCCTACACCTACATCAGAATGCATATGAGAGTGTAAATGTGCTCCAGGCCGGTGGGGGACCGGCGGCCGGTCGACCGGCCCAGACCCCCATTTTTCCATACTTAGTGAAATTTTGAGGATTTTGAAGACGGAGTTCCTGAAGTCACTGATGTGCCCCAGGCCGGTCAGAGGCCCGGCGGCCGGTCGACCGGCCGGGAACGCAACATCGCAAAATCCGCCTCTTCTTCTAATTTCTTCCTTAATTTCGAGATACCTATATTAACCCCCCTATTATTTTGTAAGCAGCCTTTTTATATTCCTCTTAGCACAAAACCCTAGATAATTTGTAACCTAAATTAGTCCTAATTACTCTCCTAATCATTCCCTAATTAAGCTTAGTTTCTCATTTCAAGTTGCTAGATCTAGTCTTTCATTTCAGTTTTGGGGTTTGTATTGAGGATCTAAGGGTGAAGACATTCTCCCTCTTCTTTATATACAAGCTCGTTGGTATTAATATTCTCATCTTTTTATTGTTTATGCAATTTAATTACATTTCTAGTTTATTGTTCATCCTTTGATTGTTATTATTATTCAATCTCATAGCATGATGTTTATTGAACTCCTCCTTCCCTTTAGTGCTTTGATTATCGTTAGTATGTGTGAGTAGTCTTCCTCTAGGGTTTAGGGGGAGCCTAAGGGAGGATTATGTGGGGTATTAGGTTGGTTAATTAGTAAGTTTGTGGTAAATAATTTGGGTATTGCTCATATGAACACCAAGTGTTTGATGAAATGTGTGAACGAAAGTTGCCATTTTATCAAGCATGGTTTGATTTTCTCTTAAGCGACGGTGGTAGAGACGATTAGATTAAGTGTTCATATGGGTGATTTGAGACAAATGCGATGGCTTTGTTGATGATTATCGATTGTTGAGACATTAGCAATCGATTTTACTCGAATTATTTACCCCCTTTGCTAGTTACCCGACTAACCCACTAATCCCCCTAAGGTGAACCCTTCACCTTAGTCTTTCCCTTAATTGTTTTCGCCTTTATTACTTAGCGATTACTTGTTTTCCCTAGTTTTTAGTTAACTTTCCAATCCGTCTTATTTTAGGCTAGAATAGGATTCAATCGAACTAGTAGTTGACCCCACCATCCTCGTGGATTCGACCCCTTTATACTACTTTTATTGGGTTATTTTTGATGTTTGTTTTGACGACGAACCGATCATCAAATGGCGCCGTTGCCGGGGATGGCGTAAGGAAACTCGTAGTTTGTTTTGTGTCTTAGATTTAGCCAAGTTACTTGTTGTTTTTGTTGGTTTTTAGTTGTTAGATTATTTGTAGAGTGCCTTGCATTATTGTCTTTCCCTAGTGTGCCCAAAAACACACTAGGAGTCTAACTTGTTTTTGAGTTGCTTTGAGTGCATGCCTAGAGGTGAAGGTTTGTTCTTGAGCCATCCGGAACCCGAAAGGTTGTTTAGGACTCTCCGTGCCAATACACTTGCTCGGGTTAGGAATTCAAGAAGAGTTAGCCATCAACAAGCCAATACTTCAATTGCTTCTACATCCACTCCAACAATCGATTACCCACAAAACAACACCATTGAACCCATATTTGAAAACCCCTTCTACAATACACAACAAAATACACCACCAAATTCACCACCTACAATACCTCAACAACAAAATCAACCACAAATGACGACTTTACGTGATCGTAACCGTCCCAACCACGATGATACCCAATCTCCAATCAATTTCGGTGTCTTGGCCCCAAATAATTTTGAGATTCACCCGGCTCAAATGAGTTCTATTGAGCGGGATAGCTTTGGAGGCCTCCCCGATGAGGATGCTCATGCCCACTTGAGAAAATTCAAAAGTAGGGTAAGAATCATGAAGAGGAATGGTGTGCCCGAGGAAACTCTTTGCCTCATGTTGTTCCCATTTTCCCTCAAAGACCGGGTGGAGAGGTGGTTAAATAACCATCCTCCAAACACTTTCACTACTTGGGATGATTTGGCTAAGGAGTTCCTAAGCAAGTACTACCCCGCTTCCAAAACGGCGATGCTAAGGAATGAGATAACAACCTTTCAACAAGAGGATGGTGAATCCTTGGGAGAAGCATGGGATCGGTTCATTGACTTACTTGCCCGATGCCCTCACCATGGAATTGCGGATTGGTATGTCACTCAAACATTCTACCAAACTCTCCTCCCTCAAACCAAGGCTATGGTGAATGCTTCCGCGGGGGGAAGTTTTGATCATTTGAATGACCAACAAGGGGCGGCATTGATTAAGAAGATGGTTGAGTCGGAATCTAGCTATGGTACTAGTTCTAGAGGAAATAGCTTGAGGAGGAGTTCTAAGTACCCAAGTGAGAACTTCTCAAATGCGGATACCAATGCCAAGATTGATTTGCTCACACAAACTTTTACTAAGGGTTTTGCCGAGCTTCAAAAAGCTCAAAATCAAAGTCAAGGCCATCATGTGAATGAAGCTAGTGGGTCTTATGCACCTCCTATGGTGGAAGCTTATCAAACCCCCACTTGTGAAATTTGCAATGGGTATGGACACACCTTTGAAGTTTGTGGGAACAATTTTTCTTATAGCAATGAAGGAGGAAATGACCACCAACATGTGAATGCTTTTCAAGGAGTCAACAACAACCCACGGCCCTCAAGGCCTCAATTCCAAAATCAAGGAGCTTACAACCCAAATTCAAATTTCTATCATCCAAGCTCAAAATTTCACCCAAACATGAGTTACAAAAGCCAAAATGTCTTAAACCCTCAACACACACAAATTCAACCTTCCAACCCTCCGGGTTTTTCCCAACCTAGAGGAGGAGGTCAATTTTCTAAAGGAAACTATAACAATCAATTCAACAACTCTCAACAAGGTCAAGGATCCAACCAATTCCAAAATCAACACTTCAATGATGAAGGTTACAATAACCAAGGTAACTTCCAAAACCAAGGTAATTGGAATCAAGGTCAAGGAAATTGGAATCAAAATCAAGGGAACCAAAACTTCAACAATCAAGGCCAAGGTAATTTTTACCAAGGCAATCAAAACAATCAAGCAAGTCAAGGGGTTCCCGATCAATCTTTCCAAGGCCAAGGGCCAAATTTCAACAACAACCAAGGGTCAAATTTCAACAATCAAGGTTCAAGGGGGCAACAAGGAAATTTCAATAACAATCAACAAGGAAACTTTAACCACCAAAGAAACAACAACCAAGGGTCGAGTAGTCGGAATGACTATGCTTTTGCCCTTCCTTTGACAAATCAACCCCACCAAGAGAATGATCCTTCAATAAGTGAAGTTTTGCAATTAGTCAAAAACATGGAAATCCAAAACAACTTGACTTTGCAAAATGTCACCAATGCTCACAAGAAAGAGGTGAGGGAATTAGAAGCTAGGTTAGCTTCTCAAGCTTTGAACAATCCTCAAAGGCCTCCGGGAGGTCTACTTGCTCAAGGGAAAAGCTCCAAGGATGCTTCATCAAGCCACCATGCATGTGCGGTGACTTTAAGAAGTGGACTAGTGCTTGATAACCCCTACATGGACATGATGAATGATGAGATTCCAAATGATGAGCATGTTGAGGAAGGAGAAGAACTTGAAGAGCCCTTTTTGACTCCTACCTTGGAGTTAAAAGATGATGGCAAGGGTGAAGATGATCAACCCAAAGAGGGAGAAGAAGGGTATGTCGAAATTATGCCTTATGAAGAGGAGATGAACAAGGATGTCAATGATGACGGAGTAGAGGTACAACCAATGGCAAGAGCTAAGGTAACCAAGAAAACTCCCATTCCAAAGGTATCTTTTAGTACTCCACTTGTTGTTTCCGATATCCCCTACCCCTCTAGAGCTTTGAAAACTAAGGAAAACTTCAAGTTCACCCAATTTAGAAAAATGCTTGAGGGACTTGAAGTGACCTTACCTTTCACCGATGTTATATTGAACATGCCCACTTACTCAAAATTTCTAAAAGACATCTTGACTCATAAGAGAACTTTGGGTACCCAAGATGTTATGATTATGGAGGCGGAGTGTAGTGCTCTCCTCATTAATCCTAACTCTTTTAAAATGCCAAAAAAACTTGGGGACCCCGGAAGTTTCTCTATCCCTTGTGTTGTGGGGGGAGTCATGATTTCAAGGGCATTATGTGACAATGGTGCAAGTGTAAGTGTCATTCCCTTAACTATTGCTAAAAGAATTGGACTTGAAAGTTTAACCCACACTTCTATGACTCTACAACTAGCGGATAGGTCCGTTAAGCAACCTTTGGGTGTGCTTGAGGACGTACCCGTTAAAGTTGGCAAATTTTTGATCCCCACGGATTTCGTTGTCCTAGATATCCCGGAGGATAGCCACACTCCCATCATCCTTGGTAGGCCCTTTTTGGCTACCGGAGGAGTCCTCATTGATGTGAGGGACGGGCGGCTAACCTTTAGGGTGGGAAACGAAACCCTTGAATTTAATCTTCCACATCTAGTGAAGGGACCAATGTTTCACAAAGCATGCTCGGTAGAAGTCATTGAAGACGTGGTTGAGAAGGTGCATGAAGAGGAAAAGCATGAAGAAGAAGCTCTACAAGTGGCACTCCATGATGAGGAAATGGGAGATGACCACGAGGTAGATGATGAGCTAATGAAGAAGGTGGAGGGCCTTCTCCCCCCAAAGGTACAACTTAAGCCCTTACCTCCCTCACTTAAGTACTCTTTTTTAGGTGAGGGAGAGACTTATCCCGTTATCATTAATGCTAATTTAAGTGAAGGCCAAGAACTTGAACTTTTGAAAGTCTTGAAAACTCATAGGGGTTCACTTGGATATAGCATTGATGATATCAAAGGGTTAAGTCCTAATCTTTGCATGCATAGGATTGTCTTGGAGGAGGGTAGCAAACCTAAGGTAGATGGGCTACGTAGGTTGAACCCTAAGATGGCGGAAGTGGTTAAAAGTGAGGTTATGAAGTTGTTAGAGGCCGGGATTATCTACCAAATAACCGATAGTTCTTGGGTGAGCCCCGTCCATGTAGTGCCCAAGAAAGGAGGGGTGACTATGGTGGAACAAGAGGATGGGACTCTCTTAGCTTCTAGACCCGTGACCGGGTGGCGGATGTGCATTGACTATCGCAAATTAAATGCCGCCACCCTCAAAGACCACTACCCCATCCCCTTTATTGACCAAATGCTTGAAAGGTTGGCGGGGCATTCTTACTATTCATTTCTAGATGGTTATTCCGGGTTTTTCCAAATCCCCATACACCCGGAAGACCAAGAGAAAACCACATTCACTTGTCCCATAGGAGTTTATGCTTATAGGAGGATGCCCTTTGGGCTTTGTAATGCTCCGGGGACTTTCCAACGGTGTATGACGGCTATTTTTGCCGATTTTCTTGAGAAGAGTATGGAGGTCTTCATGGACGACTTTAGTGTCCATGGAGACTCATTTGATCTTGGGCTTTAAATTTGTCTAATGTTTTGCAAAGATGTGAGGAGCACAACCTCGTCCTCAATTAGGAGAAATGCCACTTTATGGTGGAGGAGGGGGTTGTGCTTGGTCACATCGTGTCTAAGAGAGGCATAGAAGTTGATATGGCTAAGGTTTCGGTAATAGAAAACTTGTCACCCCCTACTAATGTGAAGGGAGTGAGAAGCTTTCTAGGCCATGCGGGCTTTTACCGACGTTTCATCAAAGATTTTTCTAAAATAGCCAAGCCTTTAACTTCTCTTCTTCTCAAAGACACACCATTTGTATTTGATGAATTTTGCTTGAGTGCTTTTTGTAGGTTAAAGGAGGCTCTTGTGACGGCTCCCATAATCCGATCACCGGATTGGAGCCTTCCCTTCGAAGTTATGTGCGACGCCTCCGATTATGCGGTCGGGGCGGTGCTTGGCCAAGTTGTGGACAAGAAGCACCATGTAATCTACTACACAAGCAAAACTCTTGATCAAGCCCAAGTCAACTACTCTACGACGGAAAAGGAGATGCTAGCCATTGTTCATGCCGTGGAAAAGTTCCGGCAATACTTTGTTGGTGCTAAGGTTGTGGTATACTCGGATCACTCCGCTTTGAGGCAATTGTTAGTGAAAAAGGATGCAAAACCAAGGCTCTTGAGGTGGGTTCTTTTACTTCAAGAGTTTGACTTGGAAATTAAAGACAAGGCGGGGTCGGAGAATGTTGTTGCCGACCACCTATCTAGATTGACTACCGAAGATCATGGGTTGAAGGATGAGAGTGGCCCGATCAATGAGTGGTTGAGAGAAGATAGTTTGATGATGATAGGTGGTAAATCACCATGGTTTGCGGACTTGGCAAATTTGATTGTGAGTGGGTTCATTCCGGAGGAGTTGGATGCTAGGGCTAGGAGGAAGTTGAAGCATGACTCAAAACGCTATTTTTGGAATGACCCACATCTTTTTCGCAAGTGTGGTGATGGCATGTTTCGAAGATGTGTTCCTAGAGAAGAAGGTATGGAGATAGTTGATAGAATTCACAACTCGGCCTATGGGGGCCACCTTGGTACATCTCGCACCATTGCAAAGGTGTTACAAGGTGGTTTCTATTGGCCATCTATGTTCAAGGATATCCACTACTTTGTCAAATCTTGTGATCGGTGCCAAAGAACGGGGAATATTAGTCAAAGGAATGAGATGCCCCTTCAAAACATTCTTGAGATTGAGCTTTTTGATTGTTGGGGAGTTGATTTCATGGGACCATTTCCCAACTCTTGCGGGAATGAGTACATTTTGGTAGCGGTGGACTATGTGTCCAAGTGGATTGAAGCCGTCGCCACCCCAACAAATGATGCTAAGGTTGTTATCAAGCTCTTCAAGAACACTATATTTCCGAGATTTGGGACCCCAAGGGTGGTGATTAGCGACGGGGGTTCGCACTTTAGGAAGAGCACTTTCAAGTTCTTACTTTCTTCCCATGGTGTCACTCATAAGACCGCTCTTGCCTACCACCCTCAAACTAGTGGGCAAGTAGAGGTCTCAAACCGTCAAATAAAAGCCATCTTGGAGAAGACCACAAGCAAAGGTAGGAAGGATTGGTCTCAAAAGCTTCCGGATGTTCTATGGGCCCTTCGCACCGCCTTCAAAACTCCCCTCGGCACAACTCCCTACAAGCTTGTTTATGGAAAAGCTTGTCACTTGCCAATCGAGTTGGAGCACAAGGCATGGTGGGCCTTAAAGGAGATGAATTTTGATATTGATATGGCCGGAGAGCTACGATTTCTCCAAATGAATGAACTTGAAGAGCTAAGACTTGATGCCTACGAGAGCTCAAAGATCTACAAGGAGCAAACAAAGAAATGGCATGATGCCAAATTGGTTGATAAAGATGTAAAAGTGGGTGACCAAGTCTTACTCTATAATTCTAGAGTCAAGTTGTTTCCGGGAAAGCTACGCTCTAGATGGTCGGGTCCTTTCAAAGTTATCGACATTTCACCACATGGAGCTTTTGAACTTTGGAGCGAAGAAGGTGGTAATTTCAAGGTCAATGGGCATCGAGTGAAAAGATATTTTGATGGCGATGAAAAAGGAACGGTGGAAGTACTCTTCCTTGGGGATCCACTTCCCGAGGAGGAGTCTTGTTTGTAAACTCTTGTGATTTGATAGGTTTGGTGGAGTCCCTCAACAACCACCAATTTTTTGTATATAGCATGCATATTAGGAATAGTTGTGAAGATTTGGATTTGTGTACTCGGGTTTTTCGTCTTTAGGAAGAATTTTTAGGACGGTTTAAAACATTTGTAGTCGGGTTTGGATCAAAACCGTATCATTGGGATTATGTTGGTTGGGTGGATATTGTTGGTGACTTGGGTTTCTTTGGGAGTTTGAAGTGAATTTGAAGACGAAGTGAAGAAATGGAGAAGTGCTCCAGGCCGGTCGACCGGCAGCCGGGGTGCCGACCGGCCCAGAGCACTCCAGAAGGTGAATTTTGAAGTTTGAAAATTGAGCTGCAGGTATTCCAGGCCGGTCGACCGCCAGCCGGGGTGCCGACCGGCCCGGAGCGCATTATCATTGAAGTCGAGTTTTTGCAAAACTTTGAACTGTGTACTAGGCCGGTCTGACGACCGGCCCAAAGCGCGTATAACTGAAAATTTGGAAGTTGATTTTTTTTGAGCTGTGTTCCTGGCCGGTGGACCGGCGGCCGGTGTGCGGACCGGCCAGGAGCACCTGAACACGAGTAAAAACCAAAAAACCAAAAAATCAAAAAATTGACTTGGGGTCCAGGCCGGTCGACCGGCGGCCGGTGCCTGGACCGGCCCAGAACCCTACCCGAGAGCAATATACAACTCGTGAAACCCTTACTTCCTTCATTTTCTTCATTCTTCTTTCCTTCTTTCTTCTTCCTTCCTTCAAGCCTCCACAAAAACCCACAAAAAACTCACAAAAACTCACTAAAATCTCAACAAAACTCCACCACTCCAACATTCCACCCACTAATTAACCCACAACATCACCCAAATTCATCCCACACCTCAAAAACCCAATTTTTCCCTCTTTCAATTGAATATAACGAAAATCACCATGGCTCAACAACCACCTCGTAAAAGAACAAGGGCTCAACTTGAGGCCGAGTTAGAAGCTAGACTTCAGCAAGTTACGGCGGGTATGGGTCCGGATGACGATTTTCCCGATATCGTCTTCGTCAGCGAAATCGCAAGAGGTAAATTTCAATGTTTAAAGCGCAGGCCTCTTCCCCACTCCCGTTTTATTTGTCGGAATACTATGCGAAACCTCGGCCTTGATACGGTCACTCTTGAGCTTTTCAAAGGGTTGGGGATGGGGGAACTCTACGGTCAGCACTTCCGTACTTACCCCCGTCTTACATGGGAGTTTTTAAGCTCCTTTAGTCATGAGAAGGATAGGAATACGGGTATGGTCAAAATGGTATCTTTCCGCCTCTTGAATATCGCCTTTAGCATTCCCCTTGAGAAATTTTGTAAGGTTTTAGGGGTCAAATTTCATAAGTCATACAAGGTCCCCGAAAACTTTAATGTGAATGACGTTTGGACTGCTATCTCGGGAATGGAATTTGCGAAGGGAACTAAGAGGCCGGCAAATGCTTGCCACAATGCCCCTATTAGGTTTTGGCATAGGTTTATGGGTTGGACGTTGTTTGGGAGAGAGGAGTGTCATAATTTTAGGGCCGATGAGCTTTCGATTTTGGCGGCTTACTTGTTCCAAAAGCCAAATAAATTTGGAGTCAACATTGGTCACCATGTCGTTATCCACTTCCAGAAAATTGCCAATGACCCATTTAGCCCGACCGGAATCCATTTAGGGGGGATTGTTACCAAGATTGCCCATGTCCTATGTAGAGATGCTCTGGATGAGCGTAATTTGAGGTGTTTAGGGGGATGCTCCTTGTTAACGGAGGATTACATTTCTAAGAAGCTTGAGTGGGTAGTAAAGAGAGTTGAGGACGGGAAGACTTATTGGCGGATTCGAGGGGTAAATTCTATTCCCCTCCCTAATAGTGCGGCTATGAAAGTGGTTCCTGATAGCGCGCACTATCTTCTCCCCCTAGAGGAGGAGAACCCTCCACCACCACCTGAAGAAACCCCGGAAGATCCTTTAGCTCCAGTTACCGCATTTAGGCGAGATCCTACTGCCCCCGTCACTACATATAGGAGAGAGGAGCGGGGCCCCACTTCCACCACATTGCCTTATATGAGCCCCTTCTATCATCAGCAGCAGTGGCGCCCTTGGCCCAATTCATCCCAACCCGACGCATCCACTTCCACCACTACCAGTTACCCACCTTTGGATCCCTCCTTGATCCAGTTCATGGCCGACATGACTTTGGCCTCCGAGGCAGCAGCTACGGAGAGAGAGGCAGCGGCTAGGGAGAGAGAGGCGGCAGCTAAGTGGCGAGAGGAGGAAGCTCGGGATAGAGCTCTTTTGTCGCAGCGGATGGACAGGATGTATTATGACTTGGCTCTTGGCCAATACCCTTCTTACGATAATTGGTGTAGGGAGGGGTATAGGGAGCCAGTTGGCCCACATCCGTCCTATTTCATGTGGCCAGAGGGCGGGTATGATCAGGGTTCTAGGGTGTTCGGAGATTTCAATGTTCAGCCAGATTATTATTCTTCTGCGCCGGGTTTTACTCAGCCGGTAGTTGATGAGGAGGAGGTGGACCCAGAGATTGCGGCTCAGAATGCCGAGTGGTTTGACAGGATGGGTCCACGGTTCGAGATTGTGGAGGGTGGCAGCTCTGGTTCGGGAGCCCAGGATGTAGATGCGTCTTTTGCTGAGGCCAGTCATGGCCAATTTGATACTACATCCTCTGATTTCACTGATACTCTTGAGGCCGGAAACCCATGAGTATGATCCCTTTTAATCCAAATCTTCATCATATTTATATTTTCGCATGCATTTAGATAGTTGTATTATATCTTAGCTTAGTCATCCATTTAGTTGCATCCATTTAGGCTTGCATTAGAATTTAATTTTGTAACATATCGTCACATATTAGCCTTGCATCCATATAGCGTAGTTGCATTTTGTTTGGTGTCATTTTTAGACTTTCCCGTGGTTGGTACCCCCATGAGGGGCGTGCATTTATGCATTTTACCGCCACGACGAGACTCCGATATGGCACACTAGACTTTCCTGTGGGAGGTACCCCCATGAGGGGCTTGCATTTATGCACCTTACCACCGCAGCGAGACTCTAGATTAGCATATAGTGTAGTTTGCATTTACTTAGATCATGACATTGTATTATATCATTTTGCATTTAGTTTTAGGAATTTTATTTAGTTCATGCATTTACTTAGAGCTAACCCTCTTGTATATATTGTTCATATTGTGATTATTCATCAAAAATCAAAAACCCCAAAAACAAGTTTTTATTTTTCAAAATATTTAAAAACCCAAAAACATGTTATTTGCTTTGAATTCACCCCTCACACCATGTAAATACCAAGTGTGGGGAGGGAATTCCCAAAAAATTGAAAAACCCAAAAATTTGTTTTGTTTTCCTTTTCTTTTTTCCCTCCTTTCATATTTGAGTCACTTACTCGGGGACGAGTAAGACTTAAGTGTGGGGAGGATTTTATTTCCTTTGTATATATCGTTGAGTTTCGAAAAAAGTTGAAAAATGCCTAAAAATCGAAAAATTTGAAAATTTTCCAAAAAAAATATATGTTTAGATTAGTTTGTATATAGTTTATTTTGTATATATTGCCGTGTGTTTCTTTTTATCTCCATCCATAGGTGCGCCCCACATCATAAGAGGCACGAAAAAGGGAAAATGAAGACGCTTTGGTGAGACCTTTCCTATTTCTCTTCTCCCTTATCTCCTTTTCTTCTTATTTGAGGATGAGATGTGTTGATGACGATGTTGTGGATTTTGTTGATTGGCGTGTGTGCCACTTGTGTGCTGTTAGGAGATAGCATTAGCTTATGTGTCATATAGTCGGTTAGAGCATGTGCATTTAAGTTGTATATATGCTAGATTGCATCATGGCATATAGTTGCATTTAGAAAAATGTTTTAATAATTGTCTTTTTGGAAAACTTGTTGAATGTGCATAGTCCCTTTTTGCTACTTTTTTATTCATAAAGTGTTCATCTTAATCGTGGAATTTTAGACGCCCTGGGTTGTGCATTTTTAGTGAGTTTTAACCCGTCTACTAATGCCGAGTCACGAGTTTGCGCTTATTCCACCTCGACAACCTCGATTGATGTGAATATTCCGATAGTAGAAAGGATTCTTAGGTGACCGTTCTTGCTATGCAACCAACCATGATTCATTGTTCTTCCACTTTTGATCAAAAAAGGAAACAAATCAAACAAGCTGAAAATATTGAGTCAATTATCATCTTTTCTTGTTTTCGTCGAGGAAGTGCAAAACGGAACTTCTAGGGATTCTAGTGGGCCCATATCTAGGCCCCCTTTCGATGCCACTACGGTGGGGATACCCCTATTGTTGGTTCCGACCGCATGTCCTTGACGGAAACCGTGTGCTTTCATGCCAAAAATTGCAAACCAAAATGCAAATCAAAAAGAAAGAAAAAGAAAAAGAAAGCAAAGTGTGAAATGAAAAGTTTTGCAAGCACTTAGACTCAAATCTCAATTTCCTTTTATCCTTCTTGAATCATTTACCTTTGAAGTTGCATAGTGAGACGGGACGACCCTTGTGTCTCATTTATTTGAGAAACGTGAATTCCATATGCTATTGTGCTTAATAACGTCACGAGGATTTCATTTCCATCTTCCATTTTATCGCTTTTGGCCAAGCAAATAGTAGACGGGGTTCGAAATTTTCATTAGACTTGCACCGCTTGGAGGCGAATATTTTTCCATGCTTTATGATATTAGTGGCTTACAAGGATCATGCATTATTTAAACGGTTTTCCTTTTTGATATTTCCGTCACATGGATGAGGCATGTGATTTTTCTTTTGTTAGATGCATCTTTGTCGTGTTCTTACGTGATTTTCATTTGGATGCGTCGAGATTTTGAGCAAGCCCCTACTTGCCTTGCAAGGAGGTACTCTACCTCATGAGTATCTCGTTGTGAGTTGAAGGGACGGAGGAGGCCCGTTAATTGCCTACCGTCGGATATTATTAGTAGTTTAGTTAGTAGTCTTAGTATTAGTGTAGTGTTGAATAAGGGTACTTCTGGGTCTCGAATTTTGTTTACTTACTCGAGGACGAGTAAGTCTTAAGTGTGGGGAATTTTGATAAGCATTTAATTAGTCACTTTTTTCCCTCATTTTCGTCCCCATTTTGGTCCGTTTACACGGATTTGCGTGCCCTTGATTGCATTTGCTTCCCGATTTCCCGTACTATAAATGTCGGTCTTAATTTGTAGGAATTAAGGCGGGAATGAAGAAATCGGAGCAATAGGGTCTTGCATGAGTCGGGATTCGAAGATGACATGAAGAAGTGAAGAATTGAGTCATCAGGTGGCCCAGGCCGGGCCCCAGACCGGCGGCCGGCCCACCGGCCCAGACCACCACTCTACAAATGAAAAGAGTTGAAAAAGAGAAGAAAAGGCCCAGGTAGCGCCGGCCGGCCTACCGGCGGCCGGTCGACTACCCGGCCTACACCTACATCAGAATGCATATGAGAGTGTAAATGTGCTCCAGGCCGGTGGGGGACCGGCGGCCGGTCGACCGGCCCAGACCCCCATTTTTCCATACTTAGTGAAATTTTGAGGATTTTGAAGACGGAGTTCCTGAAGTCACTGATGTGCCCCAGGCCGGTCAGAGGCCCGGCGGCTGGTCGACCGGCCGGGAACGCAACATCGCAAAATCCGCCTCTTCTTCTAATTTCTTCCATAATTTCGAGATACCTATATATACCCCCCCTATTATTTTGTAAGCAGCCTTTTTATATTCCTCTTAGCACAAAACCCTAGATAATTTGTAACCTAAATTAGTCCTAATTACTCTCCTAATCATTCCCTAATTAAGCTTAGTTTCTCATTTCAAGTTGCTAGATCTAGTCTTTCATTTCAGTTTTGGGGTTTGTATTGAGGATCTAAGGGTGAAGACATTCTCCCTCTTCTTTATATACAAGCTCGTTGGTATTAAAATTCTCATCTTTTTATTGTTTATGCAATTTAATTACATTTCTAGTTTATTGTTCATCCTTTGATTGTTATTATTATTCAATCTCATAGCATGATGTTTATTGAACTCCTCCTTCCCTTTAGTGCTTTGATTATCGTTAGTATATGTGAGTAGTCTTCCCTAGGGTTTAGGGGGAGCCTAAGGGAGGATTATGTGGGGTATTAGGTTGGTTAATTAGTAAGTTTGTGGTAAATAATTTGGGTATTGCTCGTATGAACACCAAGTGTTTGATGAAATGTGTGAACGAAAGTTTCCATTTTATCAAGCATGGTTTGATTTTCTCTTAAGCGACGGTGGTAGAGACGATTAGATTAAGTGTTCATATGGGTGATTTGAGACAAATGCGATGGCTTTGTTGATGATTATCGATTGTTGAGACATTAGCAATCGATTTTACTCGAATTATTTACCCCCTTTGCTAGTTACCCGACTAACCCACTAATCCCCCTAAGGTGAACCCTTCACCTTAGTCTTTCCCTTAATTGTTTTCGCCTTTATTACTTAGCGATTACTTGTTTTCCCTAGTTTTTAGTTAACTTTCCAATCCGTCTTATTTTAGGCTAGAATAGGATTCAATCGAACTAGTAGTTGACTCCACCATCCTCGTGGATTCGACCCCTTTATACTACTTTTATTGGGTTATTTTTGATGTTTGTTTTGACGACGAACCGATCATCAATCACGCATTGCTATCCTTCATGGATGGGTATGCCGGGTATAATTAGATTTATATGGCCGAAGAAGACATGCATAAGATAGCCTTCGTCACTCCATGGGGTACTTATTGCTACACAGTGATGCTATTCGGGCTAATCGATAATCTTCGCAAGTTCTTCCTCAAATTGCGCAAATACAACATGATGCTCAACCCTCAGAAATGTGCATTTGGAGTAACTTCGGGCAAACTCCTAAGACATGTCGTCAGTTAGAGGGGAATAGATATTGACCCATCCAAGATCAAAGCTTTAATCAAAATGCCACAACCCGAAACAGAAAAAGAGGTTAGAGGGGTCATGGGCAAGGTACAGTACGTGAGTCGGTTCATATCAAAACTCACTAAGATTTGTAAACCCATCTTCAAAAAGCATAAGAAAACAGATCATACCATGTGGGATGATAACTGCCAAATGGTATTTGACAGAATCAAGGAGATATTAGCTAAACCACCAGTATTAATGTCTTCTCAACGAGATCAGCCTCTTGGTTTATATTTCACAGTCACCGAAATAGCCATGGGAGCCATACTCGCACAAACTGTTGGGAAAGAGGAAAGAGTTATCTACTACCTTAGTAAAAAATTCTTAGAATATGAATGTAAATATACACCTCTCAAAAAAGCATGCCTCACTCTTGTCTAGGCAACAAAGAATCTACGCCATTACATGCTTAGCTACTCTGTCAAAGTATATTCCAAGATGGATCCCATCAAATACCTATTCAAGAAACCCGTTCTCAACGCACGTTTAGCAAGATGGACCTTAATGCTCTCAGAGTTCGATCTCAAATATGTACCTCTAAAAGTCATAAAAGGACGTGCCGTTGTCGAGTTCAGACAATCCTATCAACTATACCAAAGTGATAGACACGTGGTCATTTCCAAACGAGGACATACTATAGACTTGTATAAACTCCTGGGATCTTTAATTCGATGGTGCATCAAATTTAAGAGGATTTGGAGTGAGAGTATTGCTCATTTCTTCTGAAGGCGAGCATACACCACTATCTGTCAAACTCGACTTCGAGGTAACAAACAATGCGGCAGAATATGAAGCTTGCCTCATTGGTTTACAGGCAGCAGTCAGCTTACGCATTAAGAATCTTCGAGTACATGGAGACTCCTCCCTAATCATCAACCAAGTGACGGGATCTTGGAAAATTCGAAGTGAGAGTCTAGCACCCTATCAAGCTAGGATAGATCAAGTGGCTCAATTCTTTGATCAAGTCACTTACCAACACCTACCTCGTGAAGAAAATCAATTTGCAGACGCTCTTGCGAAACTTACGGCCATGATCAACATGCCAGACAACGTGACTGAAATGCCTTTATGCATCGAACGGCGGTCAGAACCGGCCTATGTGTACCAACTCACAGATGAAGAAGATGAAAGTCCATAGACCTTAATTAGACTCCTCTAATTAGTTACTAAATTACTTGTTAATTTAGTATTTAATGATCTATGTAACATGCATGCAAATATAAAGACATTATATAAAAGAAGAAATTTCCTCACATTGAAATAGAAATGATATGGGCACAATAAGAACTCCATCTTATTGTTCTTGAGCTATAATATGGATGATCCTCCAAGAATCTTCAAACTAGAAGATCTCCTTTAAATTGCACCCAAGATTAACCGAAATAAACTTAACTTATTACTAACTAGATAATAAGAAAAGTTACACTAATATTAGAATATATTACTACTTTAGTAATACTTAGTCAATATTAGTATATGAGAGTTTTAGAGAGATGGGAGGATTTTAGTGAGATGAACTAAAACAAGCAAGAATGAACCACAAAATGAACAACCATAGTGCTCTTTTATAAGCACTATGGCCGGTCCATATAGGCCTCACAAGGCTCTTATTTTGCTTATTTTAATTCACATGCAAATTGGTAGTGTGTTAGAAGGTATTAGCATGACGCAGTGTCACTTCAATTTGGATTATTTGAGCATAAAATAGAGCAACAATCATCATGCTTCCACTACTACTCCAACCGGCCACATGTGGCTCATTATGGTCCATTTTGATTTTTGATATTTGTCCCACAAATACTTATTAATCATATGCTTAATTATCATGTATAATTAAGTGTTAATTTGATCATATAACAATTATATGACATAAATTAATAAACAATATATACTTAACATTTAAGTGATATTTTACCATTATATCAATATATAATGAGTCCCACAATGCTTAGTTAATTTATTTTACAACTCCTTGTAAATATAATTAACAAATTACCTCTACCTCAAAATATATGTAACACCTCAACTAATTTAGTAAATTAACGATTAATTACTAAACTAGATCTTATTTGATCATATTAAGATAAGATATAAATTTATTAGTCAATTATCGCATAAATGAAAAATAAACTTAATCGAATTTGAGTTCCTAACTCAATTTCTAACTATTAACTCTCGTACATATCAAATATATGTAATGGACTAATCAACTGTATCATATACAAATAATTAGTTACTATTTGGATTTCATCCTATAGGTGTGACCGAAAGGGATCAGTTGATCACCGTCGTCATACGACAATAACGGCAAACTCTAGTCAGCCAACCGTTATTGATTTACATTAATCAACTGACTAATCATGTATATATAGTCAATTAATATCCCAATTATATTCCTTAATGAGATTTATTATGTGGCGCACTATTGTGGAGGACACCTACTCCAACAGAAGAAAATCCGGAGGAACCCTGGTTCCAAGCCATTTTAAACTTCAAACTCAACGGTACATATCCACCAGATATAGATAAGAGAGGACAAACGAGTCATACGCCTGCTAGCCTCTCAATACCTCCTCATGCAAGGAGAATTATACAGAAGAACACCTGTTGGTGTCGTTTTGCATTGCCTTGATCATTGACAAGCATGAAAGTAATGGAAGAAGTTTGTGAAGGAGAATGCGGTCCTCACATAAGTGAACCCATGATGGAAAAGAAGATCACACGTCTAGGATACTATTGGACAAAAATGGAGTCATATTGTATTAAATACGTCAGACATTGCCATAATTGCCAAATTTTTGGGAACGTACAACACGTTCCTCCTTCATTACTCTATACCATGACCTCTCCTTGGCCATTTTCTATCTAGGGAATCAATCATTGGAAAAATCACTCTAGCTGGAACAGAAGGTCACTGTTTCATCTTGATAGCTATCAACTATTTTACCAATTGGGATATGGACCACAGATGTGGCAAAATTGTGGGATATGGGATATGGACCTCAATGCAGAACTTGTTTCTGATAGTAAAAGAGATAACCTAATTATTATTTTTAACAAGCCCTAAATATTAAATCTAAAAGTATTAAACACTAATGGGCCAACTAAACAAAGCTTAATTTTCTCCCATAAATAAAAGAATTCGATCGACTATTTAGACCCGTCGGTCGACTAAACTAAGAAATCAAACTTCTGAAAATTCAAACTAGTCGATCGACTAGAATGTCAGTCAATTATCTAAATCTCAAAATCAGTCGATCAACTGACATAACTAGTAAATCGACTATTAGCAGCACAGTGCTCCACTTTCGTGCATTCCTGCTCGTACCCATGCATCCCAAGGCGAGGGTTTCCGAGCCTAGCTTTACTATGATCCAAAATGCAACGCTGGAGATGGGATTTGGATCATTTTTGCTCTCTTGGGCCAATAACATGTGCGAAACAAAACACAACCCAAAGTAGCCGAAACAAGGGAGAATTCAAAATGACATAAAATTGCGTGCAAAATGGTAGAATAAATATATAAATAAAGAACGCATCAATAATTGAGAGGACAATAATAAGTAAACTCAACTTAAGAAAGAAAAAGATTGGATTACGAATGACTAAGAAACAAGTACAAGAGATGAATAAAAAGGGATAAAATTAATAAGAGAAAAGCGTCATGGGATTAACGAATTTCACGGCAAGAGTTGAGGAGTTTCTAAAGGCTAAAAGGACGACAAGATTCAAATCGAAAAAGCTACGGTTACACTCGGTGTATAGAATCTTATATGCACCGCGAGTAACGTCATGACACGTGGTAAAGGTGGAAAATGAGATAGAATCTATTTTGTTATATTTTGAGACCCAAATTTTAAAACATAAATTTGAAATTTGAAATTTTTCAAAAATTATTTTGGGTATTATTTTTCCAGTGTAAATATTATTTAATTCTATTTGCTTATTCTTTCCATTTTTTTCTTTCGTATAGTTTCATGATTGGATTTAATCTACCGCCACGTCCGCCATTGGCAAGTCCCTACCACCATGACTGCTTCTTCCCACCATCAAATATACCGTTACCGACAATCTCTGCCGATGATGAACACCCTAGCACCAACCTCAGTTGAGTCCCATCGGCGCACCAGTCCTCTTCCATACTTCACGACTATAGGATGTATTTACGGTCCATGTGCGAGTTCTATATGTAGCAGGCGCATCTTACATCTGACGCACCACCACTTCACGCCGCTGACAGCCTTCGCGTCCTCTCTGTGCACCACCGACAACCCCCTCGTCCTCCATGCGTGTCGCCTTTGCATTCCAACCACTACATATAGCGTCATTTATGTTTTATATTCGTCGTTATTAGTTCGGATATAATCAAAGCAATTTGAATATCAAGTTTTGAATGATTACGTAAAAATCCACAAGTTGGAATTAATAATATGTAAAATTTACTATAAAGAAAACTTAAATAATTTTATATAAATATACTATGTTTATTTTACTAAAGAAAATACGTCATTTTCTATGTCTAATTTACTAAAGAAAATATGTCATTATTAGGTTGTATTACATTATTTATTCGAACTTGTGGATTTTCGGTTCAAAACTCGATATTAATTGAATGAAATGACGTTATTAATTGATTATGCGACTATTACGTAATTAATTAATCAATTGACGTTAGTAAAAATTAACATTAATCACATCATACAAATAGTCGTCCTCCAAATCGTATCAGATCATACAAATATTCGTGCTCCAGTTTTTACATTGTTAACCTAATTATACAAATCTTACGTTATTATTATTAAAAATATGACGTTAGTAAAAAAAATGACGTTATTAATCGGATTATACAAATACAAGCTATTAATATAAAAAAAATATTAGAATTACATTGACATTATTCATGGAATAATCATCCGAACATTCATGCTCCAAATTGACTCATACAATTGTTCATGCTCCAAGTTTTACGTTATTAATAGAGTTATACAAATCTCACGTTATTATTAGTCATAATTTGAAGTTAGTAAAAAATATGACCTGATTAAGCGAAGTACATAATTATTACATTATTAATAGAAATTAACGTTAGTAAAACATTGACATTATTAATGAACCACAGAAATATTCGTGCTCCAAAAAAGAATAAAACGAATCTTTATGCTTCGAGTTTTACTTTATTAGGTATACAAATCTTACGTTATTATTATTCAAACATTGACGACGTTAGAACTATTGTTAACGTTATTAATTGAATTATACAAAACTACATTATTTATAAAAAATGACTTTAGTAAAATGTACATTGTTATTAGTAACGAATCAAACGAATATTCGTGATCTTAACAATACGTTCGTCATGTTATCAGTCAACTTCAGATTTAAATTTCCATGTACAAAATGAATTAGAGTGTTTTAGAGGTTACTGGTTTGTATTTCTTAGGGTTTAGGATTTCAGATTTAGGGTTTCAAGGTTTAAGGTTTAGGGTTTCATGTTTCTAGGTAGGGTTTAGGGTTATGCGAAATAAATAAAGAATTGCATAATTATGAGAGAACAATGAACGTTATGACAAATGTGAATTCTTGAACGGAATAGAATAGTGATCGCTTAATGTCATGACAATACGGATAATGTGCTAGTTTGAACGTCGTTGTAATAAAATGATCACTTTATGCAATTTCATACTAATTGCGATCGACATAAGTCTAAATAATAAAATGATCGGTTTATAGGGTACAAATAAAATTTGTTCTATTCAACATTAGTAGTTGATGTAGTAATAGATCTGGGCTTTGTACGGAAGTACGGATGTCAATCTCAAGGACGATTAGTTGTTCAAAATGACCTATAAAACACTACTAAAGCAATTGCAAGGCACATGTAAATTGGGTTTGGATTTCAACTAAACTAAAAAAGTTTAAGTAAAAACGATAGGTAGGAATAATTAAAACGAAACTAAGGTAATGAAGACAGGTTTTTTTATCAATAAGAGGGAAGACTAGGGTGAGTGGGTTCATATGGGTGGCATGAGTCAAGTAAAGTTGTCGGTTCTAATAGACGAAGGGTTGTCAAGTCTAGGAAAAACAATTGAGGCTTTCGATCATACAATCCCTCCTCAAACCGACTCTAACTAGCTATTGCGTCACTAAATACGTTGCCAACCTAGCGTTTCTACGAACCACGACTCTCGATCTTATGGCATTCAAAACAAGCAAAAGATTAATGTGAATTCACATAAGCATTTCATCAAACATGTTATAAGCAAAGGTTGGAGACAAGGCAATAAAACAACAGTTAAAACCCTCAAACTTCATATTAACTCATACTTGAACCCATAATCCCCCACATAACCCTAGCAAGGGTACCACTCACACATATTCAAAGTGAATCCAATATTAACTAAGGATTGCATAAGAGAATCAATAACAAGTAACATTTTCTAATTAACAATGAACAAACAACAAAGATTAAAAGGAAAAATTAATCAACGACAGTATTAAAGGAAGAAATTATACCAACTTAGGAAAAAGGTGAGAACTTTGATAGAATAGAAAAGATTTAGTCTCAAATCTTTGATTACAAACCAAGTTCCAACACTAAAACAAGCTTCAAATACTAATTAAAACAAGATTAAGCTTAAAATAAAGTAATTATGGGAAGATTAACACTAATGTATAAAGAGTTTCATATCTAGGGTTTCGTGCCTAAAATATTACATGGTGGGGGTATATATATAGGTTCCCAAAAGAGAGGAGAGACGTGCTTAAAAAGAGCAAATGGGCCGAAGATGTCACGGGCGTAAGCTGAGAGGTCACGAGCGTCACTGGGTCCGTCACGAGCGTGACTTAGGCTTCACCAGCGTGAGTTGAGAGACCAAAACAAGACGACTTCTAGAATCATCTTCACGAGCATGACAGGGTGTCTCGGACGTGACAGGTGTGTCACGTGCGTGAGGGGGAAGTCACGCCCTTGACGGGTTCAGGTCGCGTTTCCTAGCTTTGATGAAGGTGTCTCACGAGCGTGAGATGCAAGTCATGCTCGCGACTTCGTCTCTCCTCATTTGTTCAGCCAAGTGACTTCATGGTCTTCTTCGGTTTGGCTTGCCTCGACTCGGAATGGCTTTGTCACGCCAAGTGGGGCCCTCCAAGTGGTCTATCGTCCTCTCGGTCAATCAAAGCTAGGTAGAATCCGCCCCAAGTGACGGTTTATCTGCAAAACCAAGTATAAACAAGAAAAGTGCTAGAGGAACGTAAAACACATAGAAACGCTCCTAGGGAGCGCCAAAGGCGGGTAAATTAGGGCAAATAAAGACGGAAAAATACAGTGAAATGACAATATATAAAATCTCCCGAAACCAAACCCTTACTCGTCCCGAGTAAGAATGAATGAAGTCACGACCCCTATTTAATTAAGCTACTAAGATAACCGATACAAGGCAATAAACGGGCCTTGCTCTGTCCCTTCAACTCACAACAAAGTATCCATGAGATAGGATACCTTCTTGCAAGGCAAGTGGGGTCTTGCCAAAATTTCAATTAATCCTAGGCAATTAATCATGAACAAGAATGCATATACAAAAACAAATGGCCACATGTCTCATCCATGTGTCGGAAATCATCTAAAATGGAAACAATTCAAAAATAAATATTACAACATAGTTACTAGTTTTAAAAATAATTAAGTCTAGGACTATATAGGTGAATCTCCTCCTCGTTGTGTGAAATTAGTACCTTCGTTCTCATTCACTAGCATACTTCGTCAAGGGTGATAAGGCGGGATGAAAAGTGAGAACCCCATGGTGGTAGAAGACACTGTAGGATCGACATTTCGCCGTTCACCTAAGTGAAAGGTATGGTCGTCCCCTCAAAATCATGTAACGAGAGTGTAATCATCAATAAAGGTAAGGAAATGAATGTTTGAGTTCTTATTTGGTATTTTTACACTTTTGGCATTTCTGCGATTTCGTTTTGTTTTCTTTTTCGTATTTTTGCTTGATTTAGGTGCCTTTGGAAGCAAAGTAGCCTAGCAAAAGGTGTGCGGCGGAGACCAACAATAGGAAAATTCTCGCTGAAGCGACATCGAGAGCGACCCCATGTGTAGTGAGGGCACTCTAGAAGAGCCTAGAAGTTTCCTTTTGCACTCCCTGAGCTACGATAATCATGAAATAAATGACAAACTGTCAAGCTTTTTGTGCAAATATATTTGAACTCAATTTTTGAATTTATGATGTGTATTTCCTTTTTTTTGTGAAAAGTGAAGAAAGTATGTGATGATTGAAGAGTTACATGGTCTCGAGAGTCACCTAGGAAAGTGGTCACCAAGGAATTTTCACACCATGGGGGTGGTCAAATGCACGCCCTTGACTACGTTCTAGGAAATGGATCGAAATAAAACTAAAGTTACACAACGAAGGGTGTCTCTAATCCATCTTAGAAGACAAAGTGCTAAGTAAAAAGATTAACTACATTGGCCTATCTTTGCTTGTCAAGTTTCCAAACTAGGCATTTCAAAACGATTTTCCTAAATGCAACTACATGCCATGACCTTATACTAAGCAATATACAAAGCTAATGCAAATGCTCTAATAAACTACATGACAAATATTCTAATGCAATCTTCTAGCAACACAAAGGTCCACACACCCGCCAAATCATCCAAAACCCATATCACAATCATCAACAAACTCCTCCAAACTTCTCATGTGATAAGAAGTAAAGAAAGAAAAAGAGAGAAGGAATAGGAGCGATCATACCACGGCGGTCTTCTATTTCCCTTCACTATGTCTCTTACTAATGCGTATTGTACCTAACTGTGGAGATTAGAAACAAAAAAAATGCATATATATACAAGCTAAGATATGTACAAGCTAATTTTTAGGAATTTTCAAACTTTTTTCAATTTTTTTGGATTTTTAAATTTTTTTAAATGTACAAAAGAAAGACATGTTTTTGGATTTTTTAAAAAACTTCATACTAAATTGCAATGAAAAATGTTCTCATCCCCCACATAGGAACATACATTGTCCCCAATGTACGGAATGAGATTATTCAAACTAATGGAGTTTTTGAATTATTTTCTAAAATGTAAATAACATGTTTTTGTGTTTTTTGAAATTTTCTGAAAAAAGAAAAACTTGTTATTGGTGTTTTTGAAATTTTTGAAGTATGAACAATATATACAAGAGGGGTTAGTTATGCAAATGAACTATACTATATGAAATGGATGAACTATCACATATGACTAAAACTAAAGACAATGTGAGATAATAAAACTAAATCTACGTAAATGCAAGCTAAACTAAATGTGTTATTTTGGAGTCTCGTTGCGGCGGTAAAAGGTTAAAACACCCGCCCCTCATGGGGGTACCAACCGCATGAAAGTCTATTTATGACACCTAAACTACGTGATGCATGAAAACTATAACTAAATGCAATGAAAGTCTAAACTAAACTGTCATTTTGGATTTTCCGAGAGGGAGCATATGTTTGTTCTCCGAATCGTACTAGACACTCGCCTCCATTGTTGCCGAGGCTAAACAACACTAACTACAATTGTTACAAGATCAAGAGAAAAATTGATATTATGAGAGAAAAAGCAAGGAAAAGAGGAAAAACACAATTAAGGGGAAGGGGGTATATGCTAAACAAGCCATCTAAACACGACCCTCCACCTCCTCATCCATCACGCACATCAATGTGCTCCTCCTCCTCCTCCGAATCATCATCATCATTCTCATCAACAACCCCATCATTACTACCACCTCCATCCATGTTACCTCCCCCATCTCCATGTTCACAACCTCCCCCCGCTTAGGGAACAACAAGTCTCGTTGTGTGCAATTTGGCAAGAAGTTATTAGGGTCAATGAACCCTTGGCTCGCCAACATGTGGTAGGGGGTACTGAACAATAGTACTTGTTGATCCGGTCATTATGCAGCTCCATGTGTGTGTTCTGCAAAAGATCGGTCAAATAATCCGCATTGGGTTGGATCGTGGAGTCCTTGGGGGCATAGGTTCAGTAGGGGATGGGGTACGGTGGAATCTGAATATAGCCTGGTAGGAAAAAAGGGGGTGGGGAACTGGGGAGTGGACGACGGGTACTGAGGTGCACCCTGACTCAATTGGAGTTGAGGTTAAGGTTGCGGGGGACGGAAAGACTCGCCATGCTCTCGGGTGGCTCTAGCGGGAGACCTCTCTACCGCTGTCACCGGTAGTAAATAATTAGGTCTCCGGTCCGCCTTTTCTCCCCTAGGTTCAAAAGGGGGCAACCTATGGCAAGGTAAGTAATAAGGTGAGGCATCCTTAAGCACCCACTCTACCCGCCTAGGGTTTTTATCTAGCTTTATCCAAGAAGAGCGGCCTCATCCAACAAAGCCCCCCCCCCCCCCGGTAAAACCTCGTACGCCCCGTCGCTATTGAAGTTTGGTTTAAAATGTTTTGCTAGGTGCGTTACCAACTCCCCAATCACTGCCGTTTGTTTCCGTTTTGCTATAGTCCCCAATTTCTTTATTCTCCTATACATCTCACCCACTAGATCAAATCTCAAGTCTATTAAGTAAAGTTCTCAACACAAGTCGGTGCCAAAAACGGGGCACGGGGTGCTGAACAAGCAAAAATGATTTCCTCCTAAAGTCATAAGAAATAGCCATGTCAATGCTAACCACAAAGGTGCCTCCGAAAACCCCTTCGGCTCCCAAGAATCCTTCCGTGAATAAATCTCCAACCCGAAAATAGCGGCAAAGTCAGTAAAGGGAACGACTTGGGTAGTATTGGCTATTCGGAAACTAAAATAGGGAAAATCATCATCATTCAAACATGAATTCAGACTACTAATGAGTTCTAATGTCAAACTTCTATAAGAGAGTTCATGCATATAGAAGAGTGTAGTCATACCTGTCGCCGTGAAGAATGCGAGCATATGTTTTTCTATCCCGAGCTTCTTTAGAACGCCGTGGCAGACGAAGGTTGTTGGCACCATATCCAACCCCTTTATGCTTTTGAAAGCCTCCCAGTGAGCATCCGTCACGAAGACGGCTTCCGAAAAGTCCGGAAGTTGCTCAACTTCTTGGTCCTCGTCGGCGTCGGGGATGTTAAAGCTACTTCCCCTTCTTCTCTTTGGAGCTCTAGAAGTAGAAGCTTTCCCTTTTCCCTTTTCCACCATTGTAGACTAACTTCACAAGCTTTCCCAAAAAAAACGTTTCTCAAAAACCTCCTCTTAATGCTCCTAGAACACTAGAAAAAGCTCCAATCTTCTCCTAAATGGCCTTCTTTTGTAGTAGGAAGACCCAAAACTTATGGCAAAAAGTAACTCATCTAGAAAAGAATCGTTGATGAGCATCTCATCCTTGCTTCCCTTGAAGCATAACCGTGATAAGTGATCCGCGACTGCATTCTCAGCACCCTTTTTTTCTCGAATCTCCAAGTAAAATTCTTGTAGAAGAAGGATCCACCGAGTAATGTGGGGTTTGTCTTCCTTCTTGGCAAGTAAGTACTTAATAGCGGCATGGTCCTTGTACACTATCACCTTAGAACCCACCAAGTATGAGCGGAACTTGTCAAGAGCATAGACAATAGCAAGAAGTTCTTTCTCTGTTGTTGCATAATTTATTTGAGCATCATCAAGTAAGGGTCTTTCTTGAATAGTATATGGCATGAAAAGCTTTGTCTTTCCGTTGGCCAAGAACCGCGCCAACGGCATAGGCACTAGCGTCGCACAGAACTTCAAATGGCAAATCCGAAGATTAGATGATGGGAGCCGAGATAAGGGCCTTCTGATCCTATCAAATGCTTCAAGACAATCATTAGTAAAGAGGAAAGGGGTATCCTTGAGGAGGAGTTGTGTAAGTGGTTTAGCAATTTTTGAGAAGTCATTGATAAACTGGCGGTAAAAAACGGCATGACAAAGGAAGCTTCTAACACCCTTGAGGATTGAAGGTGGGGGCAATTTCTCAATCACTTCCACCTTAGCTCGATCCACTTGGATACCCTTTTTCGAAATTAAATAGCCGACAACTACCCCTTCATTTACCATGAAGTGGCAGTTCTCCCAATTCAACACAAGACTCACATCTTCACATTTTTGCAAAACAAAATCCAAATTATGAAAGCACACATCAAAGTATTTCCCATACACATTAAAATCATTAATAAAAACTTCCATGATGGACTCAATATAGTCGGAAAAGATGCTCATCATGCATCTTTCAAATGTTGTCGGTGCATTGCAAAGGCCGAACGACATTCTCCTATAGGCAAATGTGCCATAAGGGCATGTGAAGGTGGTCTTAGATTGGTCAATTGGGTCGATTGGGACTTGGAAAAATCCCGAGTAGCCATCAAGGCAGACAAACTACTTGTTAGAGACAAGTCTCTCAAGTAGTTGGTCAATGAAGTTGAGAGGGAAGTGGCCTTTCCTAGTTGAGGCATTCAACCTCCTATAGTCTATAAAAATTCTCCTCCCCATTACCACCCTATTAGGCACCAACTCATTCTTATCACTCTTAACTACCGTGGTTCCACCTTTCTTTGACACCTTTTGCACGGGCCTAACCCAATCGGAATAGGAGATTGGGTAGATGATTCCGGCGTCAAGTAGTTTTATAACCACAATTTTTACAACTTCTTGAAGGGTGGGGTTAAGTCTCCTTTATGGTTTCCTCCTAGGTTGGTGGTCATCTTCCATATAAGTTCTATGCATACAAAATTCGGGACTAACTCCCTTCAAATCATCCAAGCTATAGCCTATAGCTTTATCATGTTTTCGCAACACACACAACAAGGCATCTAATTGTACATCATCAAGATGGGCATTTACAATCACGGGTTTGCATTTTGAATCATCAAGATAAGCATACATTAAGTTTGAGGGAAGGGGTTTAAGAGAAGGTGTTTGTACCTCAACCGCATAAGTAGTTTGGATAAAGACTCAAGTCTTAACAATTGCTCCTCATCTAGCACTCTTCCTTCCAAAGTTGTTTCAAGTAAGTCAAATTCAAACCCATGTAGATCTCCCATGACATCCCTTGATTCTAAAGTCAAGATTTTTTCCAAAGGATCTTTCATTAAGATCTAGGTGTAACTTCTTCAACAAAAGCATCGATAATATCAATCATGTAACATGATTCTCCAAGATTTGGAGACTTCATAGCACTTTGAAAGTTGAATGTGATATTTTCATCCCCTACCGTAAGAGTCAATTTCCCATGTTTCACATTAATTACCGCCCCGGCAGTATGCAAAAACGGTCTCCCAAGAATGATAGGGATTTGAGAATCCTCCGCCATATCAAGGACTATGAAATCCACCGGAATGAAGAATTTTCCTATTCTAACCGGAACATCCTCCAAGGCACCCAAAGGTTGCTTAGTATATCGATCCGCCATTTGAAGTGTGATATTTGTGCATTTGAGGTCTCCCATACCAAGCTTTTCACAAACGGAATAAGGCATCACACTCACACTTGCTCCCAAGTCACACAAGGCTTTGTCAATTTGTGTGGATCCTATAGTGCATGGGATACAGAAACTACCAAGATCTTTCAATTTTGGAGGAGTGGGGTTTTGTAGAAAAGCACTACATTCTCCGGTGAATGCCACGGTTTCAACTTCCTTCAATGACTTCTTTCTTGTGAGGATATCTTTCGTGAATTTCGCATCAGCGGGGATTTGAGTGATTAAATCGGTGAATGGTATGGAAACTTCCAAGTTTTTGACAATGTCCATGAACTTGCCAAGTTGCTTGTCTAGCTTTGTCTTTGCTTGTCTACTAGGAAAAGGAAGCCTTATCAATATAGGCTCGTCAACCTTCTTGGTTTTTGTTTCCTCCAGAATCTTCTTTTCATTGACAACTTGTTCACTTGATGAACTCTCCTCTTCCTTGTCATCCAACTCAATGACTTCATTTCCAACCAATACCTCATCGATCACTTTTTCTCCCTCGCCATTATCATCTTCACTTGGCATCTTTGGACCCTCATAACGCTCTCCACACCTCAATTGTATGGCATTGGCGGTTTCATTCTTGGGTGGGTTACCTTGTGGAGGTAATTGACCTTTCCCCCTAGAGGAACTCCCCGATGTTATTTGAGTCACTTGTGTTTCTAGAATCTTATTGTGGGAAAGGATGTTGTTGATTATGATATCTTTGGCTTGATTGTCTTTTTGCAATTAGAGGACCGCTTTTTGAAGGTCAAAGGATTGGTCTCCAACTTGTTGTTTCATGGGAGGTTGATTTTGTGGTGGTGGGTTGTATTATTGTTGATTTTGATTGAATTGTTGTTGGTTTTAGGAAAGTTGATTTTGGGTGTATTGTGGTCTTTAACAGTTTTGTTGGTTGTTTCTTATGGGTAGGGCAACATATGATTGTTTTGGTTGAGGGTTTAGAACATTTTGGCTTTTGTATGAGAGGTTTGGATGGTTCTTTCTGTTCTCATTATAGAAGTTGAAGTAAGGGTTCCTTGTCTATAAGATTGAAAGTCATTCACTTGTTCAACCGATCCTCTACACTCTTGAGGGTCGTGGCCATATGTGCCACAACACTCACATACTCCTTGAGGAAGATTTGGTGTCATCACCATAGCATTTACTTGTTGCATAGGTTGATGGGAAGAAGAGGTTTGAGCTTATTGGACAATAGTCATGTGCTTGTCCATCTTGAGGTTCATTGCTTCCATGTAGGAGCTCAATTGGGCTCCAAGATCGGTACTAAGTATTATGTGACAGAATCGACTTCATAAATTCTTCCTCTAGTGGCTTTTCGCGGCCTACTAAATTGGGTGTTATGGGTCACCATCTCCTCTATCCTTTCCCAAATTTGATCATCTTCAAACTCAGTGAATCTCCCATTGGATCCCATATTCAAGATCCCTCTTACTTCCTCATACAACCCATTCCAAAATTGTTGAAGTAAGAACCATTCACTTAACCCATGATGTGGGCATAATCTTATAATCTCCTTGAAACATTCCCATGCCACATTGAGTGTTTCTTCATCTCGTTGCTTGAAACCGGTTATTTGAGCTCTTAGCATGTTAGTCTTCTCCAGTGGATAGAATTTTTTGGTAAAATGCTAGAGCCAACTTCTTCCAAGAATTGATCCCTTGAGCAACATCGTTAAGACTCTTCAACCATTGTTTCGCCGCTCCTATTACAGAAATAGGAAACAAGACCTAACGGATTTGGTCTTGAGTGACTCCTGTTTGGGAGATGGCGTCGCAATAGTCACAAAAGGTTTCCATGTCAAGATGAGGATCTTCACTTGGCATCCCTCAGAATTGATTTCTTTCCACAAGTTGGATGAAAGCGGTTTTTGCAATGAAGTTGTCGGTCAAGTTTTGTGGTATGGGTGTGATATTTAGAAGAGTATCTTCCGTGGGAACGGAATGAGAGGAAAATTTAGGCACTCTTGGTTGTGTGATTGGTATTTTGGGAATTGGTTCGGTTGTTATGTTTCCAAACGGGTTCACAACCTATACTACCGGGATAACACCCTACAATCTATCAAGCCAAGTATGCTTAACTTCCACCTCGATCGTTACTAAGTTTTCTAGTCCCCTCTCCTTAGTACCAAAGGATAAAGACGGCTCCGTTGTAGAAATCGGGTTCGACGTAGAGCTTTTATCCGCGGTTTTGAAGACTTTGTGAAGCCTCTTAAAGGTCCTTTCGATCTCGGGATCAGTAGGAGGTTGATCTTCAGGAGGAGCTCGCCTGGGCATACAAGAAAACTACAAGAAAAGGGTGAGAAATGCCTCAAGGTACTAGGTTCTTCAAGACAAAAGGCAAAAACTAAAGCCAACAAGAGAAAATCAAATTAAACATACAACACCGTCTCCGGCAGCGGCGCCATTTTGATGTAGTAATAGATTCGGGTTTTGTACGGAAGTACGGATGTCGACCTCAGGACGGTTAGTTGGTCAAATGACTTATAAAAGTCTACTAAAGCAATTACAAGTCACATGTAAATTGGGTTTTGATTTGAACTAAACTAAGAAACATTGAGTAAAAACGATAGGAAGCAATAATTAAAACGAAACTAAGGTAATAAATACGGGTTTTATCAATAAGAGGGAAGACTAGGGTGAGTGGGTTCATATGGCTGGCATGAGTGAAGTGAAGTTGTCGGTTCTAATATTCGAAGGGTTATCTATTCTAGGAAAACGAATTGAGGCTTTCGATCTTACAATTCCTCCTTAAACCGACTCTAACTAGCTATCGCGTCACTATATAAGGTTTGCCAACCTAGCAGATACGAAAGACCACGAATCTCGATCTTATGGCATTCGAAACAAGCGAAAGAATCATGCGAATTCACATAAGCATTTCATCAAACATGTTATAAGCAAAGGTTGGAGACAATGCAATAAAACAACAATTAAACCTAAAAAGCTTCATATTAACTCATACTTGAACCCATAATCCCCCACATAACCCTAGCAAGGTTACTACTCACACATATTTAAAGAGAATTCAATATTAACTAAGGATTGCATAAGAGAATCAATAACATGTAACATTTTCTAATTAACAATAAACAAACAACAAAGATTAAAAGGAATAAAGACAAGATTAAAGGAATAAATTATACCAACATAGGAAAAGGGTGAGAACTTTGATAGAATAGCAAAGACTTAGTCACAAATCTTTGATTACAAACCAAGTTCCAACACTAAAACAGGCTTCAAATACTAATTAAACCAAGATTAAGGTTAAACTAAAGTAATTAAGGGAAGATTAACACTAATGTATAAGGAGTTTCAGATCTAGGCTTTCGTGCCTCAAATATTACAAGGTGGGGGTATATATAAGTTCCCAAAAGAGAGGAGAGACGGGCTTTGAAAGAGCAAATGGGCTGAAGATGTCACGGGCGTGAGCTGAGAGGTCACGAGCGTGACTGGGTCCGTCACGAGCGTGACTTAGGCTTCACGAGCGTGAGGTGAGCGACCAAAACAATTCGACTTCTGGAGTCATCTTCACGAGCGTGACAGGGTGTCTCGGCCGTGACGGGTGTGTCACGAGCGTGAGGGAGAAGTCACGCCCGTGACAGGTTCAGCTCGTGTTTCCTAGCTTTGGTGAAGGTGTCACACGAGCGTCAGATGCAAGTCACGCTCGCGACTTCGTCTCTCCTCCTTTGTTCACCCAAGTGACTTCATTGGCTTCCTCGGTTTGGCTTGCCTCAACCCGGAACAGCTTTGGCACGCCAAGTGGAGCCCTCCAAGTGGTCTATCATGCTCTCGGTCAATCAAAGCTAGGTAGAATCCGCCCCAAGTGACGGTTTACCTGCAAAACCAAGGATAAAAAAAAACTGTTAGAGCAACGTAAAACACATAGAAATGCTCCTAGGGAGTGCCAAAGGCGGGCCAAATAGGGCGAATAAAGGCGGGAAAATAGAGTGAAATGACAATATATTAGTAGTTTACTAAAATAAAATAATCACTTCATGTGTTTTAATGATAATTGTGATGGATTTGACGTGACACAAACAAAATGACCGGTTTATATGAGATTTAAAACACAATTTGATCGATTGAAACTAACTATATGAATAATCACTTTATGAGATTTGGAGAGAAATGCAAATGTTTAATATAATGTAGTTATAATGTAATTGTCTGATTTATGCGATAAAAGGGTAATAGTTCTAGTATGAACATATTCATATTTGAATAAGCATTAATTTAACTAATTGTTTAAGAGAATTAAAAAGATTATATATTATTATGTAAGTTACCAATTAATGTGTTGATAGGTATGCTTAATTGGTTCTAGTAATTGCCTTAAAACTTTTATATCCATCTCCTAAATACCAAAGTTCATTTCTTCATGTGGTCATTAACAATTTTGTTTTTCAAGTCTGTTTTATTACCATAAAAAAAAAATTCAATATATGGTGTTATTGATAATAGAACCTACAACCACTAGCTTAGAAACTAGCACTAAAACAAATACATCAAATGCATCTAAATAACTATTTCTTAAAAGTTTATAATACTATAGGGTTTTGTTTTACTTCTAATACCGCTTATTCCATTTTGGAGGGAAAAGTGTAAGAGTTGGAGGGAAATTTTAAGGTGAGATTTAAAATTTGGAGGGAAAAAATGGTTATAAATACTACCATAAATCCTCAATTTTATTATCCTATAACTAGTCTTAAACCCGTAAATATTTGCACGAGTATGCTGTTTTAAAATTTGTTATTTATAAAAAGAAAATATAAATATTTAATATTACATTTTATTGATTAACTATGTTGCGCTATAATAAATAATATTTAAGGTTTTAAATCTGAATTATAAATTTTGATTGCAATTAAGTTGAATTATAAATTTCGCTTGCAATTAGCGTAAATATGCCCTCTTATTTGCTAAATTTGAGTCTCTAGTATGTTTTGTTAATTGGATGCTTACAATACCCAAAAAGTCATAAAATGAAACTTATTTGGAAGAGAATAAACACAAAATTAGTAAAATTGCATGGATTTGCATAGTTGTAGGCCCTTATAAACTGTCAAACCCGTTTTACATTTAGGATGACCCGTACCGACTTTTTTAAAAATATTATTTTAAACGGGCACGTTTAACTCGTACCCGTTACTCAGTTAGTCAAACCCGTGAGGGTCAAAGGGTTAAAATAACAAACTCGTAACCCTTAGCTTATTACTCGTTTGTTGATAAGCCTAAGTAATAGGCTAAAAGCTTAACTCACTCCTGCCTACTTGCCTATTTTGTTACAGTGCTACTCGTATCATTCATTCCCGATTTTCCACCCATTGTATATCTATGTACAACTCCTTATTTGAACAGTGCTAGTTTTGCTTATGATGACTATATATGTTTTAAATTTAAGACGGGTTAAATATGATATCTCATTGATATATGAGCCAAATGTATTTTCCTGTGCATTTTTCTTTTGTCTTATTCATCTCACATGGGTATATTTAATCCGTCTGAAATGAGAATTCGTGATTTGCACAACTATCCTATTTTTTTAAATACAAAATAATATACTACCTACGTCCCTATAATTTGTTACAAAATGTTATTTGTGAGTATAGGTGGCAATTGGGTCAGTCGGGTCGGGTTTGGGTCTGGTCATATCGGGTTTGGGTCGTATCGGGCCAATCTGCCCGTTCGGGTCGAGTCGGGTTTGGGTCGGGTCATTTCGGGTCAAATGATACATCGGGTCGGGTCGGGTTTGGGTCGGCTCGTTATCGGGTCCGATTATTTTATCCCAAAATAATGACCTAACTAAACAATTACAAATTTGCATTGAAAACGTGCATATCTGTCTTTAATGAAACGGGTCGGAATGACTCCCACAAAGAGGCAAGTGAGAGGGCTAAGTGAGAAACCAAGTGAGTTTCCACTTGACATTCCACTTATCTCTTTGTGAGAGACAACCGTCCTGTATTCATTGAATACGATAATACCCATCTTCAATTTAATGAGACTTGCTACTAAACAATATGCCCAAACAAAACACTAACCCAATTAATATAAACCTAACATAAAACCCAATCTTTGCCCATACCCACAACATATTTCCGTCTTCTATGACTCTACCTAACATACAATTTAACCCTAACTCACTACCACTTTCCTCAAGCCTCCTAGCTCTCTGCCTCCCTCCTTACATCTCGTTGGAACAACTCCCCCGTACTGCTTTAATCTTCCCACATTCCCACTAAATCTGACCTATTTTCCCATTCCTGACTATAATACCTAACTCTAATGTAATCGGTCTGAATAATCATGTATTTCTCTTCCCTTTTTAAATATAATATTTTTAATGTTTAATTATTACAATGTACTCCTTTCTAGATCTTATGCTTTCATTAGTATTGAAGCCATTAATTTTTTTTTCTTCCTGCAAATATTCTTGTTTTTAATTAGTTTTTATTTTCTTAAAACATTTTTTCACCTTTCTTTTTGCATTTTTTATTTTTTATATTCATGTTTTTTTATTGATGAGTTTTTTTTAAATAGATATTTCGATCTTTATAATTAATTTAATTATTTCTCATAATGTTTTTCGATTGATTTATCATTAACCATGTTTCTGCATTTTTTTATAAATATTTATTCCATTTTAAATGTAAATAATAGATATGTTTTTAAAATCAATCAAGCATTTCAACCGTAATCAAAGTATTTTGATTTCAATAATTTATTTATTGTTTTTAAAATTAAATAATATTAATAGTTTTCACCCTTTTAATTTTTTTCTAGTGTCTTTAAATAATATTTTTCGTAGTAGTATATAGTGCATATTGGATTGTTTAGATTTTAATAGTTTTTTTTTTACATTGTAATTATAATAATTACTATATAATTATACCCTATATACAAATCAAGTTAATAAAGGAGCAATTCACATATTGTATTGGAATCACTTTATGAAATATGATAGTATGAGGAGAGAGAGTAATTAATGTTTTGTTGTGTACGTGGGGCCCGAGCAGCCAATAGAAACAATCGAAATGTTTCTACTTTTATAAAAGTAGATTTCATTGTACCCTCATTCGATACTTTAATACATTTAACAAAAAGTTAGTGAGAATGGCTACACCAAACAAGCAACATCTTGGTGATATTGTGGGTTTTAGGTTATTCATGAGGGAGATGTTAAAAGAGGTTGGACATGAGAAAGTGTCTAAGGCTATGTCTAGAATTGATCAAACATCTAACTACATATCGAACAATATGTATGAGGAGGAGTATAATGTTCTCCACCCAAATCTTCACATGGCAAATGAAATTGGACAAATATTGATGATGACATATGAATGGTGGCCACACCAAAAATTGATTATACCATTGTAAGGGACGATGATTATGAAGATATTAAAGTTGTTATAGTTGAGACTCCTCCTACATGCTCTTCATCTAGGGGTGGGAGAGGGAGAAAAAGATCAAGAGGTGCTCGAGGAGGCCGAATTTGCAAGAAGCTATCATTTTAGAATTTTTTTTGTTATTTTATGTTTAGTCTTATTACGAATAATTTGTTTACCTTTGTTTATGTTTAGTATTATTAAGAAGAATGTATGTGTGCTTATGACATCCAAAGTTATAAGTTTTTATGTTTATTTGATCTTAAAGTTATGAAATTCTAATTGATTTTATGTTATTTATCATTCGATATTTAAGTTATGGAATTTTATTTTAGAAAATCCTAATAATTCGTTATTTAGGGTTTTAATTAAAAAAAAATATTCAGATATTCTAAAACGTAGTTTGTAGCAAAGTATTAGGATTTTTTTAATTTAAGAAAGGAAAGATCCCAAAATAAAATAAATTAAAAAAATAAAAATATAATTACAAAATATATTGATCAATAATTGCTGAATAGTATTCTTAATTTATTTTTATGTCACTTATCATTCGATCTTTAAATTATGGAACTCTATTTTATTAAAATCCTTATAATTCGTTATTTAGGTTTTTAATAAAAAAAATGGAATATTGAGATATTCTAAAACATAGTTAGTAGCAAATTAGTTGGCTTTTTTTTAATTAAAGAAAAATAATATCCTAAAAATAAAAAAAAAATCAAAATAGAATAACAAAATATATTTATGATCAATAATATTCTTAATTATTTTTATGGTATTTATCATTCTATCTTTAAGTTATGGAATTTTATTTTATTAAAATCCTAATAATTCGTTATTTAGGTTTTTAATGAAAAAAGGAAATATTGAGATACTCTAAAACGTAGTTAGTAGCAAATTAGTTGACGTTTTATTTTTAATTAAAGAGAGAAAAGATCCTAACAATAATATAAATCAAAGAAATCAAAATAGAATACCAAAATATATTCATGATCAATCATATTCATAATTGTAGGCATGATTTTAGGCAAGTATAACTAGGTTTGTTGGTAGAATAAAAGATAAGATACATTAAATATGGGTTACACGATTTTTTGACTGATTACTAACAATATAATGAAATATAATAGCTAGTTAGATTTTTGATATCCTTGCTTAGTTGGTTACAAGTCTTGCGGAAACACTAATGTCTCATTACACCCATGTTTAATTCTCAACAAGCAAAAAAAATTTTTCCTTTTTTCAACACTTGCAGTACATGTAACCAATAATCCTTAACAAGTTTACACTTTACAGTAGACATGTGTTCATCAGACTCATTGCTATTATACTTCAGCAATTTTCCTGTAAGAATGATCACGATTCAAGTTTCGCGTTTTAATCAATCGAGCGGAACTTAGACGGTAGCCTGATAATACACAAGTACCCAAAAAAAAGAGATTAATATGAGAAGTTCTCTTCTAAATTATGGTACTAGATACCATTTGGGTCTAAGTGTTTTAATCCTGCAAATAATACCAAGCAACTTAATGCTGCACTTGCTACATATATCACCAATTCCTGTACTACACTAGTTTCATAATCAAGCTAATAATCCATTCAACGGGCTCACCCTTTGAATTTGTACGTAGAGTGAGGTACTACCTAAACAAGTAGCTCTTCGCTGGAAGAATAAGCGTCTATTATTTGACAACCTTCGCGAAAGCGGAAATAAAGCAAACAAGCATGCCTAGTAATTGCGGAAAATAAGGAGTTCGAAAAACTTTTACATGTCAAAGTACGAGGAAAGTCAAATGAACAACAACAAAGCACAAAATACTACAATGGAGGCATAGTCTCTCAAAACGTAGTCAAGTCTAACGAATGTCTAGTAAACTAGAATCGAACGTCAAAGGTAAATCGTCTAAGGCCAACGCCCTCTAGCTCACTCATGAACCCCAAAAATAGCATCTGCAAACAACCTGTTTATTCATAAACATGAATGTCACAGTAAGTGGGGAGTAACTACGGGTTCTCCCAGCCATATCACATCAAAACGCATATAGGCAAGTATATAGGTACATAACATCATACATTCAGCATGTCATGTTAAGTATAAGTAAGCAATTCATAATAACATTATATAAGCATGTGAAACATTCATTGTATCATCGTCATGCAATACCGACTCGGGGAAGACTCCCCTTGGCCACCACATATACACTAAGGGCTTACATCTCACCATTAGCGACATGTGCTTGAGAAGGTTAGGGACTCATCATACAAATCATTCAAGGCCTCTAATCGACCAAGTATACAATCCAATATGTAATTAAACATGAGCAAATATACTCTCACAGTAAACGCCATGCACTAGCATTTGCACTAAGAAAGACTAGATGACTCAAGACTACTTTCCTCTCGGAAAGACTACGATAATAATACGGTCCTAGCCTAAACCTGGCCAGACTCTCGGGACAAGACCTGTACCCGATTCGACATGTGAATAGACGTGCACACACCCAAGACTCGGTCAATCACAAAAGCCGAGTACCCAAAATACGGCAGTACGACCAACGGCAGAGGCGGAAAGAGAACGAGTCTATCTAAACTCGGCAGTACAACCAGCGAGAAAGGTTGTCTCAAAATCATAATATCATACTCCGACAGTACGGCCAACGGAGATGAACAATCAAGTAAGGTTAAGCGAGTATGCTACATGTAATTGACACCACCTTGCAAGGATACAACATTTGACGACCGGGTCGATCAACGCTATGCGTTCACCTCCCAACAACGTTGTCATATCTCCACTATCAAACGCACAAGCATTAAGGTTGTACCCCTATCACTACGACATCAATTCTAACGATTATAGAGGTGCAACCGGGAAATAAGAGATCAAAACATCCAATATACAAGACTCGATCCATTACTCAAGGCATAAGTGACTTAAAAGGGGAAACATGCTAAAACGTCACTTCACATGTGAGAAAAGCATAATATAAATGTAACAATGATAAACTTGAGTCAATATGTGATATGTAAGCATTAGAACAATTTTAAGAAGTATAATGAATAAGAAACATAGATCTCATCTCAAAATAACAAGTTTGGAAACCAACTAAAACAAGGGGCAACTTTAAATGATCGTACGTATATTTATAGACATTAAAATGAAGAAGTTTTAAGTTTAAGTGATAGCGTATCCTCTTAATATTTCAACGGTAGGTCACAAGCCCAAAACAAGCAAGTAACGAAGGAGATATGATCATTGTACGAAAAGGGTCAGTGTAGGGGGTCCCAGCCGGTCAGGGGGCGGCGGCCGGGTACCCGGCTGGGACACGCAGGCCAAACCGAGAAACAAAGGGAAAGAGGAGGATCTCCCAGCCGGCTAGTGGGCGGCGGCCGGGTACCCGGCTGGGGCACGCGCATGTTACAAATTCAATATTTCAATATAAGATGTTCCCAGTCGATCAGGGGGCGGCGGCCGGGTACCCGTCTGGGACACGCAGTACTTCAAATTCACCAAAACTTAATCAATTTTGAATCAGTGAACTCCCAGCCGGTTGGGGGGCGGCGGCCGCCACCCGGTCGGGGCAGGCAACACACGAAACACCAATCAACAACAACAAACTCAAATCCAATTTTACCCAATCATCTTTACCAACATTTTTTTTTTGGTACCAATGTAAGAATTTTATAAATCACTCAAATTCAATTACAACTTAAGCTATGATCTAATCATGACTCAACAAATCAACTAGCCTACTTACATCAAATTCAACTCTTTACACCAATTAATATCTCTATTTGAAATCTTACCTAATGTAACATTTAGCAATCTCAACCTCATTTCATCTCTAACTTGATCCACCAAAGACCCTGGACGAATAACATAATGATCCATCCTACAAACATTCCTAGCTTTCCAAATACCATAATGCAATGCTGATATTAGAGCCCAACAAACCTTCCTCTGAAATCCAGACTTTTGTCTCAGTCTTAGTAATCTATCAGCATTGTAAAATAACTGAACATTAACCTGAATTCCTGCATCCAGTAGCTGGTAACATTCCTGAGTGAACTTGCAATCAACAAACAAATGCTGATGATCCTCAGTCTGCTCCCCACACAATAAACAAAGTCTATCAGTCTCAATACCCATTCTATGTAATCTATCTGTTGTAAGCAGCCTACTCTGCCACATTAGCCAACTAATGAAACAATGCTTAGGAGCATTCAGTCTATTCCACGCTATTCTGCACCATCCCTTCTTGTCATCTACATTGTTTTGTAACCAAGAATACCCAGCAACAATAGTGTAAGGTTTGTCTGCACTCATCCATTCTTCCCTGTTCAAAGCAGACAGCATCATATTCTTCACAGCACATATCTTCCTCCAAGCCCAAGAACTGTAATTTGAAGGGGAATAAGTTTGCCAGTTCCTGCCTTTAAGGTAAACTTTGTCTATCCATTTGATCCATAGGTGATCCTTCTTGAGGGCTATCCACCATACAAACTTCCCAATAGCTGCACAATTCCAAACTCTAGCATCAACCAGCCCTAACCCCCCATAATCCTTACCTTTGCATAAACAATTCCAAGCCACTAATGGAGCTTTTGAGTAACTATCAGCACCTTCCCAAAGGAAATTCCTACATAAAGCTTTCAATTTATCCAACACCCCCACAGGTAACACAAAAATTTGTGCCCAATAGTTCTGAACTGTACTTAATACAGCTTTAACAAGAGTGAGCCTGCCTGTGTATGAAATCTTCCTCTTATTCCATCCTTTGATCCTTGCAATCAACATTAATCATTACCAAACCACATTAAATGCCTCATGAGTATCAAATCATTATATTCCATCATTAGCATCATAAGACAACATTTATGACACTAATACGAGTCTAACATAATTAATGAAGTGAATTCCACAACACTAACATAAATTCATACACGTTAAGCATTTGAGATGAAAAAATAAAATAAAAATGAGTAGTGATCATGTAATCATGCTAGAAAAAAACAAGGAACTCAACTTTCTTGTGAAATAGTACTTCTAAACATGTAAACACATCAGAAATGATATCGAGTAACCCTTCACCGTTACCTTGATAGCTCTTCAAACTTCTTCTTCTATCAAGAAATAGTCCTTCTCCGGATCTTGAAGATATCCTCCTACAATATGAACATAAAAGATGAACAAAGTTTCATCTTTGAGAAAGATGGAGAAAAATGAAGTTGTTCAAGAGGGAACCTTTTTTTACCTTAAAAGAAAGAGGGAATGAAAAGAGGAAGAATGAACTAAAAATCAAGTAAAAAGACTAAGGGATGAAAGAGTTATGTGAGGTTTAGTGCTTGAAGCTTTGACTGAGTGAAAACGGGGTTTAAGGTTTAGTTGGAGAAGATGAAGTGTAAGATGTTGTTGAAAAAATGAAGGTTAGTATGAGATATTGAGTTCAATTTTGTTGGGTGGAAAGAATTATAAGCCCATTAATCAATATGAGGCCTAACCCACTTGATCTTCCGAGTAGAACCCGAATATGGGCTCGGAATAGACGGCTTTGACTCAGATTTTACCCAACTAAACAAATTTATAATCTAAGACTAAACTAAGACTAGCTAATATTAATATAATATTAATAAATTCAAATTAATAAAATCGCGGGTGTTACACATTAACGGCACAACGATTAATCCAAATCAACAACCGATTCAACTACAATCAACTACTCGAAACATAGCGTAGTCGAACAGTAAAACTACACACACTCACGTCGAATTCAGGTGTATAAGTAATAACATCAGAAAACAAACACAACAAGTATTGGTAAATATCAGTCCTGTACTGAAACCGTGGCATCGCCGACTTGACCCCGACTAGGTTGTTGCTGCTATCGTTGCACATGGCTTACCGGATTATTTTCTCTTCCTCAAGGATCAATATATGGAAGGTAAGAAACAAGTGGTCAGCACCATCATGGATAAAGGTTTCCCCGCAGTACTTCAGTAAAGAAATGATTTTTGGAATGTACAAATTGTTGTGCAAATTCTTGTTGAATCAATAATTTAATCCATACAAAACCACAGTATAGCGTGATGATAGCAAATAACATTCAATACTTTACTGTCTAGAAATCACATTCAGACTTTAAACATCTGCAAACAGAACTAGTAATGACAAATAACTTAGAAACATGGCAAATCATCCAATACTTTATGTCTAGAAATCAATTTGCAAGTTAAATAGTACTGGAAAATAGTCTACTGATTCCAAAATAATGAACTACATTCTGAAAAAAAAAATTTATTAGAAATTTAAATCTAAAGCTGGTGCTCGACTTCTTTTCGACGGGGTGGGTTGCGATGATCCATCATTTTTCTTTCTAACTATCTTTTGTTTTGGTTTCCTCGCCCTACCAACCCCTCTTTTATCAATTGGATCTTTTATGCATCCTTCAACATGAGGTGGCAGGTTCTTAATAATATGCCTCTAATTATTTTTCTTCCTCAATAATCTTTTACTCCCCCAAACTTTTAACGTATTTCCCCCGTTCCTGAAGAGCTGATAGTGTTCTCTCCCACATGGTTCTCCAATTTTTTGGTCAAATATGTCATTCCACTATCATATATGGCATTAGCCATGTCATCCTTTAAAGCCATTTTTGCAACATAATCATTTTTCTCATTGATTTCCATAGACCTTTTCACTTTGGTAGATACTTCTGGATCATAATGACTCACCCGAACGTGCTCATACCCTTTTACGAAATCTTTTCGCCAACGGTCTAAAATGTACCTTTTGGTGATGTACTTGATATCTTCGAGTTGTATACAACGAATAATATGTTTACATAAAGTTCCCTTGAACTCAAAAAACTTACACGAACAAGTAAAATCTACCTCAACAGCGTCAATATACACCTCGTGTGATTTTTTAACTCCTTTCCTTCATGGCAGGTCGACAATAATCTCATCGCCAAGTACCTAGTGTAATTTCCAACCTTCTCATCATTTACCACATTTGTATTAAATAGCCCAAAACCTCAGCTTGCTCCTCCTTCAACATGGTATTCGTGTACATTTTAAGAAAAACCTCTTCCACTAGAATTGATCCCGCTATTAACTTAGGCGATCTATCTAAGCAGTCAAAATTCATTTTCTTCTCCTCATTTACCTTTGTCAATATGGCATTCTTAAACTGTTGAACAAAGTTACACAACCCACTTTCGATGCTAACATAGCTCTTTGGTAATCCATTTTCTTGCTCACTATGTTGTGTCGAGGACATTGACGTCTCACTTCAGACGACTCTTATATCCAATTATTTTCTATTAGATGGTATTTTTGTACCATAGAACCCCATGCCTCCTCAAACTCATTGGCGTCCATAGTGTCATGAACCGCATTTCTCAATTCGACCTCAATTTGTTTCCAACTAGCATAACTACCCAAATGCTTAGCCGCATTTCTCATTATGTGCCAGAGACAAAGCCGATGAGGAAAATCGATTCCAAAAACACTTTTAACAGCGTTACCAATTGCCCTTATTTGGTCTTTAAATATGATAGATGGGGGCTTGCCCATACATTCTAGCCACTGTCGGAATACCCGTTCAAAACTTTCTGTTTTTTCGTGACATATTAAAGCAGCCGCAAATAGAGTTGATCTACCATAGTGATTAACGCCAACGAAGGTGCAAAAGACAGCTCGAACATGTAAGAAAAAACTATTAAATTGAGACTTGTGCTCGGTCATCCAATTGGAAGACCATTTATTTTTAACAAACTTAAATAGACATGGTAGGCAACTTATCCTAAATTACAGTGACTATATCAAAAAGACTATATGGATGGTGCCAGGGAAACTTCCATTTGAATTTAATGAAGCTAATAAAGTGTCATACAAAAATTTGGAGCTCAAGTCAATGACCTCAAGGTTAGTCAATGAAGTATAAAGAATATCTGGAAGTAACCCGAAGAGTGAATTCCGAGAAGGATCGACCTAACAAGGCTTGTGAGACTGCAAAGGGAAGATGATATCTTGATGGTAGTAACAAACGGGTGACTTAGACCCGCATTGTCGCAACCAATCCCTTCCCAAGATGAGCAGCAATCAGAATTAGTAGACTAATTAAGAGGACTCAGTAAAGAGGATAATAACCTAGAAAAGTTAACCGGTGACTGTCAATTCCCCGTATGGCAAACTTACTGGTAAGTAAATGTGGACGCATATATGAGTAAAATGAAGAAAAGTGAGGCTTGATACTCTACTGCCATGGCTTTTGGAAATTAAGATTTAGGCAAATTTTATTAGTGAACAACTAGGAATGACTGACTGTTTAAGGGTAGATGTCATATTAGTCTGTCATATTTTAGTCGAGAATAGATGTTGCACTAATACACAGATTGCAATGTAAGAGTCAAGGTGATAATCGTATACAACTGTAAAGTTTTTGTCATTTTGGTGCTCAACTACTATATACGATTAATAATTGTTACTTGTGTCAACCAGTTTGTGCTTTGTCTTTTTGCAGTATATTAAGAAATTAAGAGCTCTGAAAATTAGTTTACATATTGCACAGAAATAACATCGGGAAACACTTTAAACAATGCCCGACATCGAGCATCTGCCTAAAAGAATACCCTCATTGTTACATCGAATAACATAGAAAAAATCCGGATTATCCGTTTTTATCTCTTTAAAATATTTCAACAATGCAATAACATCGCCTCCAAGCCTTACGGTATGTCTCTCTAGATTTACAAGATTCCTCAAATTCCGATTACTAAAGGGAACATTTTCGTGTCCCCCACATTCAAGGACCACAGAATTGTAGTTTTTAATAATCGAGATACCGGCAGCATCGTTGAGCATAATTCGGCTTTGGAAATAGTCACTTATAACCCTATAATTTACCATGAAACGCCTACTTTCAAGAACTATTTCATGATTATGTTCTAGTTGACAACATGAGATTTCCATCATCGTTTTTCCTTTCGAAATTCTAGCGTCTACTACAAATTTACAACCGGTTACATTTGAACCCTCATGTTTGCATTCTCTCCTTTCTTACACATCATTCTCATTTGCTTGTACTTGAACAAACGCGATTCATTTTCTCCCGTCGATACTTTACTGACGCCTTTCTCTTTATACTCGTCTTTAAACTCACTTGTTCTTATAAAAAGCTCGAAACCACGTTTGTATGCATAAGAATATATAAACGCGGAGAATTCTTCTGACCCGGGAAAAACCATTCCAACTTCAGGACTAATAATATCATTAATGACTTCAGAAGTAACATTTCCATTATCAAATAGTTCAACAGCTTGTTGCAACAAATTATCGGACCCACCTTGACTTGTATCAAAGGCTCATATAGTCTTAGTCGTCTCAATTTTGACGTGATCTTGTACCGTGTCATCTATTGGACTCCTCAAATCAATTTCTTCCAATGAAGGTTCATTTTCATTATTGAATTCATCATGATACTCTTGATTTAGATCAAAAAAATTGTGATTAAAATTTGACATTGATAAAGTTAGGTACAAAACAAACATACTTAGAAGAAAAAAGATCAGTAATCTTTCGTTTTGTTCAAAAGAATCGTATGAAATAATGTCAAATTTGTTTTTTTACAGAAAGTAAACATACGTATGATAGTTAGGGTAGAATTTTAGAAGATATTGATAATATTTTGTGAAGATATGATTTTATATTTTATTATAGTAAATATATTATAAATCATTATACCAAAATTAGAAAAGTTTTTAATATTTTCCCTCCCAACTGTCTCACCTTGCCCTCCAAGCATGAAATTTTTTCCCTCACAACCTCTACATTATCTACAAATAGAATCCTCTACATGTAAAATTTTTAATTGGTGGTGTATAGAGGATTCTATACACCGAGTGTAACCGTAGCATCTTCCGGTTCAAATCAAGTGGATTTGTGGTAGTCTAAGGGGGTGGTACACTCTCTCAATCCTAATAAGCTAAAATTATTTTTTCACTCTCATTACCACAACAGCCCACGTCGAATCCCAACAAGATCACCACTCACTCGTGTGACAATGGGTCCCAAGTCCCCTCCATTAATCATCCCTTCCTTACCCAAGTCTCCTTGCAAAAGACTGATGGTATAGAGTGCGGGTACAACATGCCTACTAAGTACGCTCAACAAACAAAACAATCAAGAAGCTCAACCTCAAATTAACCTCAATACTAATTGATAAAGATATTTACATGTAGAAAACCCTTCATTCTAAGCATGAACTCTAACCCCCGATAAGAATCTACTCAGTACTAGTAATATGGATCATAGTAAATAACATGAAGGAACATTAACACTGTCATTTACAATATTAAAGATACTAAATTTGGAAAGATAAATGTAAAGTAATAAAACAATGTGAAGAAATAAAGATGGAAATTTTATCTTAAAATATTAACTATTAAAATAAAATCTAGGAAAATCCGACGAATTTGAACAATCAATGATCGGTTGTGTCGCGGTCCCGATACAAAAATAATTACCCACACTTAGGCTAACAACATAAGGAATGTAATTAGGGAAGTAGGGATCGATCCTCAGGGAGTACGTGTTAACTATGAATTGATATGGAGTGATTTTCATTTAAGTTCGATTCATTTGGGGTGATTGTCTAAACTACTAGCATGAAATGAAATGACAAGTATGTAATGACGATATTTAAATGACGAGTATGGAATTGCAATAAAAATAAATCTAATCTAATTGACGAAAAGAAAGGTAACGATAATTAAATCTAACTAAAAACGATAATTAAAATGACAATATTGAAAAGCTATCTAACTAAACTAATACACTAGCAATTGACAATAAAGTAAACTATCTAAGGACGGTAACAAAATGACGGTAAAATAAACTAACTAAAACGATAAAATAAACTATCTAAAACAGTAAAATAAACTATCTAATCAAATTGATATAGAGAAAGAGAAATTCATGTCAAATGATTTAAAAGCTTTATTGATACCAACATTAGAATTACTACGATTGTCTAAGCCTTATAGCGGTATATTCCTCTCGGATTCGTACCGACTTTTTAATGGGTCCTAACGTCCTCTCAGCCTGGTTAGGTCACTAAACCCCTATTGGTAGTCCTAATTCCCATCCCAACTCTCGTTTCTAAGACGGAAATTGACTAATACAAACAATTGATTATGGCCACTAAACAATGTTATAGAATTTGACACGACCAAAGGAAGAAACAAACTAGGTGGTTCTATTGGTATCGACTCTTCTTTTAATTCATTTTAACTAGCAAATCATTTCAATATTACAATTTTATTTATTGTATTCACATGATGATAATCTTACAATACTCTATTTATTTTATGTGATTAAATAAATTAAGAGGAAAATGATAAACAAAATTAAACTACGAATTAAAAGGGCTAAAATGATTAAGGTGATTATATTAGTAATGATTCTAATGATGAATTTTATGATTAAATGATTAGGCAAAATGAAAGATGACATACTAAACGATAATTTGGTTTTAACTAGATTACTTTTACATGGATTTCCTACCAACAAAAATATAAAAACAAGACTAATGAGATTATAGTTCATGATGTCGGAAATTGCATAAGTAAATCAAGGATAGAAAATTACCGAGTTTGGAATGCAAATTATGTAAGAAAGAAAATAAAGAACAAATATCCAACCCAATGTAATGACAAATGCTTATAGGAACACTAGAAAAGTACTTGGAGATTACTATAAAAACAGTCTAACATTGCATAAACTAGAAACTATGAACTAAAACTTGTATGAAAGAAATATATAATGTGTATGCTAATTGTGTTGTGTTTTTGATTCATGTTTATTTGTGTGCTAATCCTTGGCTTTTATAGGGCTGCATAGTTGCACATCCGCGTCCAAATTCATACCCTAGACAAAGCCATAAAGCACTCCATTAAAGCTTGGTAGAAGAAGAGCCAAGAGACGCTCATCAGCAAACATACCCGATCGGGTATGTGGTAATCCGATCGGGTATGTAACCCTGGTGGATTTTTCGTCTCTTCCAATTTCGTCTTTGGGCACGGAATCCTATGTCTTGGTCTTGGTCAATGTAACACGTAATTAGGCTTGGGCTAGTCTTCCTTTGACTTGGGTTGATGTTTATCTTTGAGAAACAAAGTCAAAGTCCAAGATGAGTCCACTCGAGGAAGGATGTAGCGGAATCGTAGTCAAACCGTGAAATTGCTATCATCGGTTCCTCGAAAACTCGTATTCTAGTTCCTTTGCTCCAAATAGTAAGAAAATATAGCAAAACCGCTTTATTTCCTATAAAACGAGACAAAGCACGCAAAACAACTAGAATAGCAATATTAGCTCGTTAATCACTTAACAAAGTGCATAAATCATATAGAAATCGAGCTAAAACGGGGGATAAATTAGTAGAAAATATCACTTATCAAACTCCCCCAAGCTAAACCCTTGCTTGTCCTCAAGCAAACATAACAATCATAACCAGGACAAGGGTAGCAAACAGTGATCAATCTATCATACAAATCCCAAAAATAAGCTCTTAACAAGTAGATGAATCATAAGCCCGAAACAACAAGGGCGAAGGAAAGTGCGAATCATGGTTGAGATTTACATAACGGCGCAGCATAGAAAATATTCTTTGGACTTTTTTAGCTTTTGCATGATCTTATTGACTATGGACTCTTTCGATACACTCTTCACTCAAATTTTTGTGAAATAGGAAATATTGGTTCAAATTTGAAGTGACACTCTCCTATCTACGACTTATAAGAATGTGCCCGCAGTCTAGTATGGTAAACAATCAAAATTCACTAAGTAAGACTAATCATGATCAAAATGTAATGTAAGAAGCCAAGAGTGTAACACCCGGAAATGTACCCTATTTTTATAGTGAAAATATTTTACGGATACTTTTCAGCGAATTTAAGTTTTAATTTAGAATTTAATGTTTCGAGTCGAATTTAGAATTTCCGAGTTCGTATGTGGAATTTCCGCGAGTTTTCAAGTAAAACCCGTCTTGAGCCGTCTTTGACTTTTCTTGACTTTTGAGCCGTCTTTGACTTTCGTTGACTTTTTCCTTCATATACTCCCTCAAACCCTAAATCCTTATTTCATTTTCCACTTACTCTTTCTTCCTCATCAAACCACCAAAAACCTAAACACCATTTTTATCAAGCTTAGATTCGTCGCTACTCCTTCGTTACTCGCTCAACTTCACGTAAGTTCGTCTTATTCTTCCCCTCTTAGCTTCTTCTATCCGTATTGGTAATAAAATTACCGTCTTTCTGGCTTTTTAAATTATCCGTCTTTCTTAAGGTGAATGATATTCATCTTTTATTATCTAATTGTATGTAGGTGGAGACTAGGAAGGTTTAGAAACCGTTTAAAGACGCGAAAAGGTAACGGTGAAGGGTTACTCGATATCATTTACGTGTTTTACATGCTTATATGCTAGACATCGTATTAGAATACGATTAGTAAGTTTAGGAATCATGTTATGGATGATGATTGTTGTTATTTGATGATTGTTGATGATGAATATTGATTGTTGATAGTTATTAGAAAGGAATTATGAGAATTGGAAATGATAGGATTGAATTT